>OY757943.1:1861075-1978575 GCA_963585895.1 Sepioteuthis lessoniana | reverse complement strand
TGTTGAGATCGGCTTGAATGCTGAGGAGAGTCCTGGATAGCTGAGGAGACTTGCTGTCACAGGACTCTCATAAAATCCATCGGTTACTACGAGTGTGGAAGAAAACGTAAGCAGTATTTTAATGATGATATTGCTAGAGAACTATAAAAGGTATGGAACATGGAGGTGACGGTGATTCAGTTGTATGTGGAGCGCTCGGAACAATCCCCAAAGGCTTGGTAAAGGGACTGAAAGATTAATAAATCAGGGCGAGCTGAGACCATTTAGATTACAGGATTAAGATCGGCCAAATATACAGGGGGGAACGATAAAATTGTCATCCTAGAAAAGATGACATGATTCCATTCCCGTTTAATGAAAACTGGTTTTCTTTTTTTGTTGCAGACCATCAACTAGTTGGCCAGTTGTGTACAAATCCCAAGAGCGATAAGTGCCTTTTATCATGTCTGAAAGTGACACAATGTTCAACGAGCGAGATCGGAGATGCGCTGTTGTACAACACATGCTCTCTACCGATCCAAGTTATGACAACATGGCCATTGCCAGCACCCTCAAAATGCAAATCTGGATTGCCACGAATAACAGGGACGTTCCCAGGGTGATGAAAACAAAGTTTCCGGTTACAGTTATGGTCTTTCGTGTGGTTTCAAGCGAGGGCCACATCATGCCACCTCACATCTTCGAAGTCGGCTTGAAAGTCAACACCAAAGTGTACCTGGATGTGCTGAAGAGTGTGGTGATCCCCTGGTGCAATCAGGTAGCCGGTGGCAGACCCTGGGTGTGGCAGCAGGACTCGGCGCCGGCCCACAAGTCCAAAGAGACCAAGGCTTGGCTTCAGAAGGAGTGCTACGACTTTTTAACCTTCTCTCACTGCCCCCCTCCTTCCCCTACCTGAACCCGCTGGACTACTTCGTTTGGTCATACGTGACCTCCCACGACACCAAAGCCAGCCTGATCGCCGCCATCCGCCGAGTATAAACTGAGCTCCCGCCGGCGCTTGTTCCCCGTTTCGGATCTGTATCGAGGTGGTGATTGAGGCTGAAGGCAGGTACATTGAATAGATGTCAGCTCTACTACATTGTGGAGGTGCCCGTGGTGTAATGGTTATCGTCGTAGGAAATGGACACGGCGATACGAGTTCAAATCCTGGACGAGACTGATTGCATTTCACATAGCACTAATTCCCTTGTGAAAAGTAATGAATCCAATTATCTCCCTCCAGCTATGGATAAATAGTAGGGCAGACAGGGTTCTTCAGCCTTGGTGAGGCAACTAGTCTAGGAGAAGGAAAACTCTGAACTCAAACCTGTTGAACTCCGCTTAAAGATTGACCTTGTGTCATATCCTGCCCGAGCGGAGGGGTTGGTAAATAAGGTCAGCTCTACTACATAATCAAGTTAGCTGAATTGATTTTTTCAATAAAAGTTTTAAAATAAAGCTGTAGTGTTGTTTTCTTTAGGACGACAATTTTATCGTTCCACCCTTTGCATATATTGTAAGAAAGTCTTTTTTTTTCTTTGGTCTGTCAATTAATATTTCATCTTTTTAAAAAAAATCTTTTCTAGGCGAAATGTGCGATGGTTGGTATTGGGAAACGATCATGTGTCTGTCCAGTTGGCTATGCTGGATTGGGAATGTCCTGTTTGTCAACCATAAGAACTGAAGTACACAATCAACCTGAACTCTCCGAATTTTACGCTCTCATCGAGGTAATGAGATTTACTGATAACATTTTTTTTTATTTGATTCTATTTTGTTTTTCCCTTTCTTCCTTTCATTGATCAACTCTCCAGATTTGACCAGGCACTCATAAGTCATCTGCTATAAAAATGTAAAGGAAAGTTAAAAGATAAACGCTTGCCTAGACTTGTGTAGAGCAATAAATTTACAAGTGTCCTAGCGTTCTGTTCGTGAATAAAAGGTGTTGTCACTGGTATGTCATTATGATTGAAGGATAACAAAGTACTTAAAAGAGCACACCACTCTTAATTATTTTGATATTCTAATGTAAAACAAAATTCTGTCATTAGCAAACCAACCTTGGATTATATACTGTGTCATTTCGCAGCTGGAAATTGTTGGCCTACCAGTTGGCCCAGGTCTAGCCTAGGCCAACTATTTAGACAAAGGTTTGTATAGCTCCTATTTTGCGACCTCCTAATATAAAGCTAAAATTTAAGCCACAGAAAGTCACTTGATTCGCTTGTGCACACACACACACACACACACACACACACATATATTCCAACGTATGGTGGAAAACAGCTCAGTCGGCTGGTGCAGTAAAATACACCGACTGCATCTCTGCAGAGGGATAAGACTGCCCAAGTTTTCTAGATATGACACAAAACAATCTAATAGTGAGGCCCCAGTCTTGGAGCTTTGAGGAATGTAGAGTATACCTTCATTGCCATTATTCCCAGGTCCACTCTAACCCAGAGTGGTAGCAACTGAGAGGGACCTGTCGATGGGTCAAATAGAACTTTTTAAATTTAAACCGTGTGCATAAAAACGACTTATGCTAAATTGAATTGTTAGAAATAGAACTGTTTGATCATTTAACTGTAGGTAAACAAATGACTGTTGTTTTATTGAATTGTTAGTGATACAGAGCTCTACTTGGAACCATTTAACTTTGTTGACATAATAAACTGAATTGCTTGAAATAGAACTGTTAAATCATTTAACTGTGCTTAAACAAATGACTGATGTGTAATTGAATTGTTAGTGATACAGCGCACTACTTGCAACCATTTAACTGTGTGCAAACAAATGAGTAATATTGAATAGAATAATTAGAATTAGATTGCAATACTTATAACCGCTTCAATGTCTAGGAACAAATAATTAATATTGAACTGAATTATAAGTGTTAGATAGCAATCGTTGAAACCGTTTAACAGTAGAAATAAAGCGATACTTGTACGCAAAAAAAAAAAAAAATTAAATCTGAGTTGAAAATGAAATTAACTTCAAACTGTTCCCTTAGAAATAATGTATATCCATTTAACTGTGTCCAAAAAAGCCAACCAAATCAAATCATATATATCTACTATATTTGGATAAAGAGGATTTGGCATTAAATAACCTACAATGGTTGATATGCCATAAAAACCAACCAAATCAAATCGTATATATTTACTATATATGTATAAAAAGGATTTAGCATTAAATAACCAACCATGGTTGATATGCCATAAAACCAACCAAATCAAATCATATATATTTAATATATATGTATAAAGAGGATTTGGCATTAAATAACCTACAATGGTTGATATACCATAAAAACCAACCAAACCAAATCATATATATTTAATATAGATATATAAAGAGCATTTGGCATTAAATCCCTTTCAATGGTTGATATGCCATAAAATCCCACCCAACCAAACCTATGGTAGAAAAATGTAATTTATTTACTGTACTGTAATGCTAGCAACACCCCCAAAAAATGGAAAGTCAAAATATCTTACTTTAGACTAAATAACTACAGCCAGAATCAAATCTATGGATTACAACAAACTTTTACCCGTAGAACATTTTCGCTCAAATATATTTCCTTATATATATATATAATTGATAATATAGTTTGCTATGAATAAGGAGTCCCTAAGTCGCATCAACTGAAAAGGACATCGACACGAGGTTAACGAAAACATGGACAGCTATCAATAGGCTATCGGTTATATGGAAATCAGACCTAACCGATAAAATGAAACGCAGTTTCTTCCAGGCAGCGGTCAAATCGATACTGCTATATGGATGCACTACACGGACTCCAACAAAACGGCTAGAGAAAAAGCTAGACGGCAATTACACAAGAATGCTGCGAGCAATCTTGAACAAGTCCTGGCGTCAACACCCCACAAGACACCAACTGTACGGCCACCTACCTCCTATCACGAAAACTATTCAAGTAAAACGAACCAGACATGTAGGACACTGCTGGAGAAGCAGGGACGAACTCATAAGGGATGTACACTTATGGACCCCCACACATGGCCGTGCAAAAGCAGGACGACCAGCACGAACATACATTCAGCAACTATGTGAGGATACAGGATGTTGTCTTGAAGACCTGCCTGAGGCGATGAACGATAGGGAAAAGTGGCGAGAGAGAGGGTCAGGGATATCCGTGCTGCCAGCACGACATGATGATGATGAATATCAGTGAAAGAGAATATGTTGATCTGAAATAGAAAAAAAAATCAAGCGTCATTGACATTGTGTTTACGTTATTCCAACTTAGATCGATCTGTTTTTCTCATATATATTAAATTGTTTTCATATATACTAAAGCTGTTAATTCTGATGATAAATGAAGTGGCATACCATTTCCGATATGATCTATTCAATTTAGATATATCTTACATTTAAGGTTATGATTATTCACTTGTATTTTTAAGACAATAAATAATTTACAATAATTGTTCGTGCATAGAACGCACTTTTGTATAAAATCACCTCGTACAAGTTTGTCGTCTGTGTCTTTGAATAAAGCCTTCCTATTAATTTATAGCGTCTTATTTCGTTTCTGAATGGAATATTTCTTCGTATTTACATATTTTTTCTTTGTTGTCGATGAAAAAAGCTAATTACATGATAAATACAGGGTGTTTAAAAATGTTAAATGTTTTTTTTCTGAGAGATCCTATATATTATGATTTTAAAGTCTACTTTTTCAACATTCCGGTCAACACATTATTGGAATCTTCCCAATGGGGTCTTCGTAATATCAGTTCTGCTTTTCTAATATACTCCCACAGAAATATTAACATTTTATTAATCGACCGTGGGGAGATTTCAAGAATGTGTTGCCAAGTATGGTAAACATGTGGAGATTTTTTGAAAATGTTTTATAAACGTACTCCCTCAAGTGTGTTAATATTTTTTTTAAATCTCCTTTTATAAATGGAACACATTTTTTTCTATCTTTTCAAGGATGTCTCCGATTTCTGGACCCTGGACGAAAAATATACGTTGTTTGCACCCAATAACGACGCCATTTTGAAATTTAAGAAAATGGCAGCATTTACGTATTGGCAAGATGCAACAAAAATCATTAATTTAATTTCGTGAGTTTTCTCTTAATTTTGGCGTCTGATATTTGGTTGAAATAAATAAAAATTCATTGTTTAGTTTAAAATTCATCACTGAACCAAGTTTATTGTATTTTTTTTTTCTTCAACCAAAACGTTTTACTTAATCATTCATATATTTTTCTTGCAGAATACTTTTAATAATTTTCTATAGTAAATTATTTTCAAAAGATTTAAGATTAAGTAATAAAATACGTTAAATATATTTCAATAATAAATCGTTTATAATATATTTTTATTAATTTGTAATCCATTTTTATTGTAAATCCTTTTTCATTTAATTTCTATGATAAGATTTGTAACATTCTATAGAAAATCATTCGCAATGTATTTCTAATGTGGATAGCTTGTTATATACTTGTATATTTGTTGTTGGCGACCGGAAGGCTCCCTTTTCAATAGCTAGTATACCGAGGTGTAGGGAAGGGCACAACTCCTTTCCTTGGATTGCCCCACTTGACCCTTGATACGTACCTTATATTGCTGAGTGTTAAACAAGGAGGTATCAAGTATCATTTTTAAAGTGTTTGGAGTATTGGCGAACACTCTACTCACTAGGCCAATCTGCCGCTAATCACCCACAATACATAGAATGCATTATAGTTAGTTAATAATTTCCAATAAGATTCAAAAATAAATAATTTTATATTTCCATATAATTTGGATTACATTGTATTTTTATAGTAAAGCATTTGTATTTCTGTAGTAAGTTATGTTTAATACAATTCTATAGTAAATATCTTATGATTTATAGAAGGCGCTACAATCTACGGTCAATTAACGGTTAAGTTTTTAGACTATAACCACTTTCCTCATCAAATGAATATTAAGACATAAAAAATGAAAAAGGCCACAAAAATGATTATATCTTATTGAGATATATAGAGCAATATTTATAAAATATCTAATATCGGTGATATCATATATTTAAGTAAGGATATCGTTAACGGTCTTTAATTGGAATCATTTTGAAATGAGGCTCCTTAATCGGAGAATTAATTTTTTTATTTATTGCGGACTTTTTGTCCTCATCTTGGTAGTTTTTGTGGTGTTTCTTCTTTCACTACGTTTCGGCAAAATTTCACCTCGGGCCTTCTTCAGGTGATTTACCAATCCGAGGTCGCGGTAAATCACCTGAAGAAGGCCAGAGGTAAAATTTGGCCGAAATGTAGTGAAAGAAGAAACACCACAAAAACTACCAAAATGAGGACAAAAAGTCTGCAATAAATAAAAAAAATAATTCTCATCGTTAACGGTGTTTATTTTATTTTTGTTAATTTACTTTATTTTAGTTGTCTGAATTTCTGAGAGGAAGCTTGATGATTTTTATCATTAAGGGTTTTCGAACTATTGTCTTCATCTTTATTACGCTATGTATCCAGCAGGATACATAGCGTAACGGTTATAGACGTTGGTTCACTAAGCTTCAAAGAGACAATCATCCGGAGGTTAATGGTTCAATCCCGACTGCAAGCGAGTAACAATACAAGAATACTTAACACTTGTACCCGGTTATGGCTAACGGAATCAGAAGAGGCGATCCCCATGGATTCAATAAAAGGACGTAGTTCGAAGTTTCGTGAAGGTTCCCGCGTTCGACAAACATCTGAAGAAGGCCGGAGGACACATCGGCCGAAACGTTATGGAAATAACAAAAACCATGAAGACAATAGTCCGAAAACCCTTACTTTATTTTTGTTTTTAGTCTTTGGGGGTGTCAATTTTCAGGTGGTTTAGAAGGAATCTGTAGGAAAGCTGCAGGACTGGACGAAATTCCCCCGGAAGTATGGAAGACCAGACAATTCGACGACATACTGCTCCGACACTGCAACGCAGTATACAATCAAAATCCGATAGATAGATGGACGAAGGGATGCATACTCCCCTTCCCTAAAAAGGGGGACCTCGGATTAGCCAAAAACTACCGAGGCATAACACTTACATCCATAGCTGCCAAAATCTACAATGCCCTACTACGAAACCGCATAGAACCCAAAATCGACAACATACTTAGAAAAAACCAAAATGGCTTCCGAAGAAATAGATCTACGACCTCACAAATACTAACCATCCGCAGAATCCTTGAAGGTGTACGGGCAAAGAACCTACAAGCGACATTAATATTTGTCGACTTTACCAAGGCTTTCGACTCCATTCACAGAGGAAAGATGGAACAAATCCTACTAGCGTACGGCATACCTAAAGAAACCGTAGCGGCAATAACGATTCTCTATAGAAACACTAAAGTAAAAGTACGATCACCAGATGGAGACACAGAATACTTCGACATTGTAGCAGGAGTACTACAAGGGGACACGCTGGCTCCGTATCTCTTTATCATTTGTCTAGACTACGTACTTAGAACATCGATTGACAAAATCAAAGAGAATGGCTTCGAACTGACGAAGAAAAGAAGCAGAAGATATCCCGCAACAACAATTACCGACGCCGACTACGCCGATGACATAGCGATACTGGCAAATACACCTGACCAAGCCGAAACACTTCTGCATAGCCTGGAACGAGCAGCAGCAAGCATAGGCCTCCATGTTAATGCACACAAAACGGAATATATGTGCTATAACCAAACGGGGGACATCTCCACTCTAGAAGGAACCCCTCTTAAACTAGTAGACAAATTCACGTACCTAGGAAGCAGCGTCGAATCAACCGAAAAGGACATCGAAACGAGGTTAACGAAAGCATGGACAGCTATCAATAGGCTATCGACTATATGGAAATCAGACCTAACCGATAAAATGAAACGCAGTTTCTTCCAGGCAGCGGTCACATCGATACTGCTATATGGATGCACTACATGGACGCTAACAAAACGGCTCGAGAAGAAACTAGATGGCAATTACACAAGAATGCTGCGTGCAATCCTCAACAAGTCCTGGCAGCGGCACCCCACAAGACACCAACTGTACGGCCACCTGCCCCCTATCACGAAATCTATTCAAGTTAGGAGAACCAGACATGCAGGACATTGCTGGAGAAGCAGAGATGAACTCATAAGAGATGTACTCTTATGGATCCCCACACACGGCCGCGCAAAAGCAGGACGACCAGCACGAACGTACATTCAGCAGCTGTGTGAGGATACAGGATGTTGTCCTGAAGACCTGCCTGGGGCGATGAACGATAGGGAGGAGTGGCGAGAGAGGGTCAGGGATATCCGTGCTGCCAGCACGATATGATGATGATGATGAAATAAATATGCAGCATAAACGCGATAGTCCTTTCCAGAATGCCCATAAACTAGATCACTCTTCCCATCATGCTTCACACAACAGTATATCCACTGGGTGGGTATAGGCAATGAACTGGTCGTCGCATAGCACCGTTGACTCTGTCTCTTCGCCATGCTAACCTATACATATATATAATTGTTGTCTGTCTAACACTAAAAAAGTAAACATTTTTAAATGAATAGGTCCGCAAATGATTACAAATTTGGTATCTAGCTTTTTTTTTATGATTATTATTTCATATACTTGTTTTTAGAGTAGAGATTTTCATTTTATTCAATTTCAAATTGCGTGTGTGTGTGTGTGTGTGTATATATATATATATATATATATATATATATACTCTACACATATTTTCATGGGGATTGGGTGGATTTTTGTTCTGAACTTGACATAAGTCTGAGACACTTGTAGCTCACAGATATATGAAATGATAGTTATAAAAAAAATCTAAATATGAAATTATTTGCGGTCCTATATATATATATATATATATATATATATATATATAGTTTACAGTTCGTTTTCTGTGAATTCATTCATTCTGATGACGTTTTTCCTCAGGCGAATCATTTTGAACTGCATTTTGCAACATAATTTTATTATACATTTGTTATAATGTATTTATAAAGTAAATTATTAGCAATATGATTTTATAGCAAATATTTCATAATGAATTTTCATAATATTTTGTGACGTATTCTATAATAAATCATTTACATTGAATTTCTATAGTAAATCATTTCTGTTATATTTTTATTTTTAATGGTAGTTATTTTCTTTCAGATTCCACACTCTCAATGACAGTTACAACATAGACACACTCCAGCAACTTAAAGATGAAAAGTTCCATACCATTATGGAAGGATTCACAGTTGATATCTTCGTTAACAAAACAGTAAAATTTATTTTATTTCAATTTGGTGGAGGATTAAGCAGTAACAATATTATTAATTTGGACTAGTATTTTTTCTTCTTTCAATAACGCTTTCTCTATTATATTTATAATTAATAAACTGACCCAAAAGAAATGCAAGAGTAGACATGACTGGATGGGAAGGGTGATCCAGCGAGAATTGTGAAAGAGATTAAAATGTGGCCATGTAGACAAATGGTATATGCTCAAACTAGAATTTGTTCAAGAAAATGTGACTTTGTTATGCAAACGAATCCGCCAATCCTGGTCAGAGGATCACACGGAGTATCTACAAAAGAAAAGAACTTGACGTTGAGTAGATTTTGCAGTTCCAGCTGACCACAAAGGGGAGGGGAAAAAGCTTAAAGGTAGGCAAATGCTTGAATGTTGCTGTAGAGTGGAAAAAGCGGTAGAATATGAAGTTGACAGTAATACCAGTTGTAGCTGGAGTCCTTGGAACGATGTCCTAAGATCTAGATAAGAAAGGAGGGGAACTGGAAAGGAAGAATCGAAACCATTCAGACCAGTGTTCAGAAACTCTCAGATTCTGGAGAGATTCTGGTTTGTGTGCAAACCATTTGCCTGTATGGACAAATTTTTGCCTCTTGCACAATTACCAGTGGATCATCTTTCATGCCCAGCCATGTCTACTCTTGCATTTTTTTATACGCTTTTCTGCAAAGTATTATATTTCACGAATTGTGAGATCTTCAAATCAGTGTTATCTGAGGTTATGTCACTAGGGATCAACACCCCCATGTCCCACTGCTTTCTTAGTTCTAAGTCCTTGTCGATTTTTCGCTTTCATATTCACTCTGTGAATTCACTAAACTGCAAGATTATTATTATCATTATGATTAACCCCTTTTTCTATTTTTTTTAGACGACCATTGTGAAGACGAGGGAGACCAAGGCGAACATTGTTACCCCTGATATTCCTGCAGACAACGGTTACATTCACATAATTGACCAGGTGAGATGATGTCTTTAATTACACCTAAACAATAATTTTTGATTAAAGAAGTGACGCAGAAGATTTGCCTGCATTGAATCTCAGGTAGGTGTTTTTAAAAGACGAAGATAAACTAATGATAAGTGTTGGCAATAATTTTACGGATGAATCTATTGTCTACAGATTTTGGCCATGATAAATTGTTTTTAAAGGGAGGTAACTCGTTATCTAAAGTCAAAAGTTTTGGTAAAAAGTGTTTTTGTAGTGCACCATATTAAATATATTGTTCCTTTTTTAAATTCGTCCGTTTTTTTCTTTGAGTTTCTTTCCTTTTTTATCATTTAATCTAATTATTGATTATTCTAATTTCTAAACAGGTTCTTGAACCTTATCCTGCGACGAAAGATCGGCCAACTTTATTAGAGTTCTTTGAAAGTCACAAAGAATTCGCGCTCTTTGGAAAACAACTGATTGTGAGTTCTAAGAAACTGTTTTGTTGTTCTCCCCCAGAACTCAGTGGGGGGTGGAGGGGGCTAAATTAGTTTGATCATTGCAATTTGTTAAAAAAAAATGATAAATCATACAAATGATACATGTTGACAGATCAAAATTTTACCAGAAATCCATTTATGACTGCTAAATAGCTCTTTCTTAAAAATAATTTAATATTTATTAGACTTTAGACAAATCTGTAAAATAGGAAAAAAACAAACAGTATAAAGAAGTGTCTTAGTAGCACTTGGCTATATCAAACCAAATGAAATTGAATGCACAGTTTAAAAAAATCTAAAAATAGAATTATATAGATCATGTACCTGATAATTTTGTTGGAAATCAACTTGGCCAACAAAATATAATATATATAACAAAAGGAAACGAAAGGACGTTTCACGGCAATTTCATTGATAATAAGAAATAACTTCTTTTTTTTTATAGGATACTGGAATGATTGATCGGCTGATGATGATGGAAGAATACACATTGTTTGTACCTTTTGACACGGCATTAAAAACTTACGACAAAGATTTGGTTAGTTTTCTTTGCTTTATTTTTTCGCTTTTTTTCTTGTTTTTGTTTTATTTTTGTTTTATTTTTTCGATTTATTCTTTTTTCGCTTTTCTTTTGCTTATCTTTTTTTTTTTTCATTTTCTTCTTTCATTTTTTTTTTTTTTTTTGTCTTTTGAGTTTTTTGCCATTTTGTTTTTTGTCTTGTCTTTTTGTTTTTTGCTTTTGTTTTTTCTATTTTCTATTTTTTTCCGCTTTTCTTTTTACTTTTGCTGATCTTTTTTTAAAAATTTTCTTTTGTCATTTCTTTTGGGGTTTTTTGTCACTTTGTTTTTTGTCTTTTTGTTTTCCTTTTTCATTTTCTTTTTGTTTTTTCTTGTCTTTTAGTTTTCTTTTTTTATCTTTTTCATTTCTTTTTTCCTTTTTGTTTTCTTTTTCTTTTTTTTCTTTTGTCTTGTTTTCTTTTTTTTTTGGTTATCCAACAGTCTTTTTTACTTCATTTCATTCAAATTTCTTAATTCGTTCATTTATATTTTTCTTTCCCTATTTCATTCATTTAATTTTTTTCCTCTCGTTCATTCATTTTCATTTTTGTTTCTGGTTCGTTAGTTTTCTTTTCTTTTTTTTTTTTACTTCATTCCTGTTTATTTCTTTATTTTATACTTCCTTTTCTTTCCTGCAACATACTTTCTTTATTTCATCTTAATTTTTTCTTTTTTTCATCAAACTTTCTCTTATTAAAATTTCTTTTCATTCTCAAGTATTTTTCCTTCCTTATTCAGTGATTTTTTTTCTTTCATTCTTTCTTTTTCATCAAGTTTTCTTTCATTCGAATCTTTTTTTCATTATTTCATTCATCTAATTTTCTTTTTTTAACATTTGTGGGGGGGGAGTCTCCGTGGCATAGTGGTTAACGTGTTGGGCAGCAACATCGTAGTAAGCGAGTTCGAACTCTTGTCGCGTTATTTCATTCATTTGCGAAAGGTATGAACCCCCCTATCCTCAGGGCTATGGGTTAAATAATATCACAGCTGTTCTGGAGGTGCCCGTGGTGTAATGGTTATCGTCGAAGGAAATGGACACGGCGACACGAGTTCAAATCCTGGACGAGACTGATTGCATTTCACATAGGAAAGGTATGAATCCAATTATTCTCCCTCCAGCTATGGGTAAATAGTAGGGCAGACTAGGTTCTTCAGCCTTGGTGTGGCAACTAGTCTAGGAGAAGGAAAACTCTGAACTCAAACCTGTTAAACTCCGCTTAAAGATTGACCTTGTGTCATATCCTGCCCGAGCAGAGGGGTTGGGTAAATAGGATCACAGCTGTTCTTCTACAAGAAGCATTAAATAACCCGTTAAGGTTAATAGGTTAATAAGGTTAATAAGGTTAATAAACAAAAAAAAAGTATCACATTTCATTTTTTCATTTACTTGTATTTTTTTTTTTTCACTTATTTCATAAACAAATTCGCTTATTTGATTTTCTTTATTTTTCTTATCAAAAATGTTCTTGATACAGATAAGTAGAAAAGTCAATTTTATGCGGGCAATGCCCAGTAATCATGCTAGTTTAACGGCATCTTTTCTCTTTTTTTCTCCCTTTACTGAATAGAGCTTGCGTTTCTTGTCTTATTATACCCTGCCAATGACTGTCATGTCCGAAGGAATCGATGATGGGATGACCTTACAAACTATGTTGGGTCAATTCTATCAACTAATGTTTAACGTTCGCGGAAGCCAAGTGAGTAAATATATTTATCTATTAATATCTCTCTCGACCCATTAATATCTCTCTCAACCCGTCAATATCCATCTCGACCCATTAATATCCATCTCAACACATTAATATCCATCTCAACACATTAATATCCATCTCGACCCATTAATATCCATCTCGACCCATTAATATCCATCTCAACACATTAATATCCATCTCGACCCATTAATATCCATCTCGACCCATTAATATCTCTCTCAACCCGTCAATATCCATCTCAACACATTAATATCCATCTCGACCCATTAATATCCATCTCGACCCATTAATATCCATCTCAACACATTAATATCTCTCTCGACCCATTAATATCTCTCTCAACCCGTCAATATCCATCTCAACACATTAATATCCATCTCAACACATTAATATCTCTCTCGACCCATTAATATCTCTCTCAACCCGTCAATATCCATCTCAACACATTAATATCCATCTCGACCCATTAATATCCATCTCGACCCATTAATATCTCTCTCAACCCGTCAATATCCATCTCGACCCATTAATATCCATCTCGACCCGTCAATATCCATCTCGACCCATTAATATCCATCTCGACCCATTAATATCCATCTCGACCCATTAATATCCATCTCAACCCATTCATATTGATAAAAACAAACAAAACGTCTCTTTAAATACAAATAATTATCCTAATCTTAAATAAAATCGACCTTACGTTCTTTATTTTTAATAAGGACCATCTTACAACCAGTGTATTATACGGATAAGTACTGCTAGCTAATATTTAATTAGGCACACATTCATAATACATGAGTGTGTATGAAAAAAATTGATGAGACCAATCGATTATTTATTTTTTTTTTTTTTGATTATTCGAAACTTTTTCGACAGTAGAAAAATTTTTGTGGGAAGAAATTTTCTTTAGAAAGTAAAAAAAAAAGTTTTTAAAGCACTTCATATACTATTGGATTGAGTCATGAATAATTTCCGTTTTCTAAAAGCAAGTTGTCACTGCGCATGTCAAATTTCTAGCGTTTTAAATGCCACCGGAAATTACCTGATTAAAGAATACTTTCATCTCTCATTCTTATTTCTCTTGTAAAAGAGTGTACATCATAATTTAATCTATAATCTCATGCCTCTAAAACTGAGGAGTGTAGGCAGGTGGGCGGTTAGAGTGGTCACCAATGGCCCGGGAGACCTGGGTTCAATCCCAGGTCGAGTCATACCAAAGACTCAAAAATGGTACTTGATGCCTCCTTGCTTAACACTCAGCATTATAAAGTACGGATCAAGGGTAAAGTGGAGCAATCCAGGAAAAGGAGTAGCGCCCTCCCCTACACCTTGCTGTAGTAGCTATCGAAAAGGGAGCCTTCGGGTCACCCTCGGCTATGGTTGCCAACTTACTTACTTATTAGTTTGTAAATCTTAAGTTTAATATGTGTATAAACGAAGTTTGGCATTAAGTGGCCAGCAGGGGTTCTTGTACCATAAAACCAACCGAACTAAACCAAACTAGCGAACATCTTGAGTTTTCCAAAAAACCTCACCTTTTCAATGAAATCTGACCAAATCAACTTTCTCACCTGTATCTAGCCTAATAGAATCAAAAACTATCATAAAAACCCATGTCCTAAAACCCACATAGAAGACAAACCCAACCTAACCTTTTTTGGCATTAAATGACCCACAGAGGTTGATATGCCGTTAAACAAAACTCAAACTCAAGCAAAAATTAAAATAAAGGAACAGAAAGTGCATATTCGACATGTAATGTTGTGGGAGTTTAAAAATAACAAAAATACAAGAGGAACAGCAAAGAATTTCTCGTGTTTATGACCGGAGACCGTCATGTTTGCCCAGTCAGCTGGGGCTGTAGAATACACTGACTTTATCTCTGCAGAGGGGTAAGACTCCCCCAACAAGTGTCCTGGATATGACACTAAACAATCTGGTGGTGAGACTCCAGAGGTGCAGGAGCTTTGGGGAATGCGGAGTACCCCGTCATAGCCATCGCTCTCAAGTCCACTCTGGCCTGGAGTAGTAGCACCCGATAGGGTCCTGTCTATGGGTCAAATAGAACTAAAATGCATACTTATGTTAAACTGAATAACTTAGAATAGAACTGTTTTAACATGTAAACTTCGTACTTACGCCAAACTGAATTGTTTGAAATAGAACTGTTTTAGCATTTAACTGTGTGGACAAAAACTACACTTATACTAAACTGAATTGTGTGAATTAGAACTGTTTGACTAAACTGAATAGATTGAAATAGAAATGTTTTTGATAGTTAAACTGTGTGCTTATGCTAAACTGAATTGTTTGAAATAGAACTACACAGAGGAAAGATGGAGCAAATACTTCTAGCCTATGGTCTCCCCAAAGAAACCGTCGCAACTATAATGATGCTCAATAAAAACATGAAATTAAAAGTTCGCTCACAGGATGGAGATACAGACTCCTTTGACACTGTTCTGCAAGGGAATACATTAGGCCCATACCTGTTCATAATCTGCCTTGACTACGTGCTTCGAACATTGATAGATTTAATGAAAGAAAATGGCTTTACATTGGAAAAGACAAGAAGCAGACGATACCCCACACAAACTATTACGCACGCGGACTACGGTGATGATATAGCGCTTCTTGCAAATACACCCACCCAGACCTAATCCCAGCGGTATTGTCTGGAACGAGCAGCAGGTGGCATAGGCCTCCATACAAACGTAGACTGTGTGCTTTTATCAAAGAGGTGACATCTCAACACTAAATGGTGGTTCTCTGAAACTAGTGGACAAGTTGACCTACCTGGGAAGCTGCGTCTCATCTTCGGAAAATGACATCAATATGCGACTAGCGAAGGCATGGACAATTATCCATAGGTTGTCGGTTATATGGAAGTCAGACGTATCCGATAAAATAAGGCAATTTTTTCCAAGCAGTGGTCGGGTCCATACTACTATATGGATGCACCACATGAATGCTGACAAAGCGTGTAGAGAAAAAGCTTGACGGCAATTACACAAGAATACTACGAGCTATATTGAACAAATCATGGAAGGAATATCCCACAAAACAGAAGTTGTACGGCCACCTACTACCCATCTCGAAAACCATCCAAATTAGACGAACAAGACATGCGGGACCCTGCTAGAGAAGTAAGGACAAACTTATAAGCAACGTTCTCCTATTGACCCCTTCACACAGACGAGCTGGAGTTGGACGAACAACTAGAACTTATCTACAATAGCTCTGTACGGACACAGGTGGCGAGAAAGAGTCTAGGAAATCTGTGCTAGTACACGGCATGAAGATATTCAAACACACAAACACACATACATATAAGAGCATATGTATGCACGAGGGTCATTCAATAAATAAGGGGCCTTATTTTGAAAAAGGCAAGATAAATTCCTTTTTCTGATTTTTTTTTTTCATATATGCAAACTGCATTGTGTGGAATTGGTTGATATTAATAATTATTTTTATCTTGCAAAAGTATTTCTTTTGTGGATACTTAAGATGGCTGCAAATCAAGTAGTGCTCCAGGCTGGAACAGAAGTTTGCCATTAAATTCTTGGTGGTTGAGAAGTTCAAGCCATACCTTATCTGCTGAAGAATATGTGATGTATACTAAATATGTTTTAGTAAAAAAATGTTTATAAATGGTCTAATTATGGGTTTGCTATTACGAGCCTGTGTCGAAATGACAGTCCATGGAGTGGAAACACACTGACTTTCCGATTAAGAAAAAGTTCCAATTGTATATAAAGGTCATCCTGACTGTCTTCTGGGACGTGAAAGGACTTATCATTTGATTTCCTTGAAAAAGGTGCGACAATAAACAGTTTTTACTGCTGCCGACTCCCTAAGCAATATTTGACTTTATTTATTGAATTACCCTCGTATAAATGTGCATATTTTTCTATTTATATTCGCATCAATAAAAGTTGTAAAGTTGGCGACCATAGTCGAGGGTAACCCGAAGGCTCCCTTTTCGATAGCTACTACACCAAGATGTAGGGGAGGGCGCTACTCCTTCCCTGGATGGCTCTACTTTACCCTTGATCCGCACCTTATAATGCTGAGTGTTAAGCAAGGAGGCATCAAGTACCATTTTTTGAGTCTTTGGTATGACTCAACCTGGGATTGAACCCAGGTCTCCCGGGCCATTGGCGAACACTCTAACCGCTAGGCCAATGTCCGGTACTAATAATTGTCCGCATCAATAATATAACAATATTTTTTCTATTTAGATTCTCGTCAATAATATAACAATCATTGATGCAGATATCCTCACAGTGGGTGGTATCATTCACATCATAGGTGACCTTCTGAAACCAATTCTTCATCGCTGTGATCGCAAATATATGGAAAGCCTTAAGGTAAAAAGTTATTCCCTTTTTACTTCTTAAAAATATATTGTAACATTTTCTATTTGATCATTTCTCTTTCTGCTTTCTCCACCGACTTTTCTTTATTTTTCAATTTTTCTATTTTAAATATTTTTAATGTACTGTTTTGATTAATATTAATGATGATAAGTGGCGAAGTCAAAAGTTCTTCAATGATTTGGTAACATGAAGCACAATTCAGCAACTCTGGATGCTTTTGCTATAGTCATGAAGGTGATGAATCACACTGGGTTGTGAGATATTGAGCTCGCCTGATACTCTCTGAATACTACTCACTGGATTTGCCGAGGTCGTGAAGATGACGAACCACACTGGACTGCGAGATACTGATCTCGCCTGATACTCTCCGAATGCTACTCACTGGATTTGCCGAGGTCGTGAAGATGACGAACCACACTGGGTTGTGAGATACTGAGCTCGCCTGATACTCTATGGGTGTTACTCACCGGATTTACTTCTACGGCTTCCAGCACGGCCTCGGAATCCACACTTTAAGACCTACTTGACCCTGACTGAAAGAAATTTCTCCAACCATCTGTTTACTGTACTATAATCAACTGTGCCTTCACCTTTCATACCATAAATAGTTCTGTTGCTTTCGTGGCATTATCGCCCGTTTCGAACTTGTAAAGCATATGTTTCCGAAGTAGACTACGTTGTACATTCATTTGTGCGGCTCTTAAATCACATCCTGTGAAGCAATGCACAACGTGTCAGCGTACTAACTACCACAATACTACCAACTACAGCGGGTAACTACTTCAGACACCTGATATACATTCTTCGAGTTATCACGTACCAAAATATTGCAGAACTTTTAACTCACCCATATTATTGCTGCTATTTGTTTCCTTGTTTTTTCTTTCATTACATATTTGTTTTTAGACTGATTGCAAATCATGCCACCAGGAGGCCATCTGTCCGCTCGGTTACGAAAAGACTGCCGTTTTGAAATATACCTGCTCCTATTCGACTAAAGAAGGCAGCGTTTTAGGGTGCACTGCCATTTGCAAAAAAATGAAATTGGTAAGGACAAACAACAATCTGTATTTTTGTGTCATTGAAATAAGTGATTTTTTTTTTCAAATGTAAAACACGTGAAATCGCTATGAAAAAGGTTGGTAGGTAATTACGACTGTATTAATGTAGAGATAACAATTTATGTAACGATTTATTTTGTACTGTTGTAGATTCCAGAATGTTGCTATGGTTACTATGGACCTGACTGTAAGGGTAAGTCGTAATTTTCGTATTTGTGCTTGAATACAGGCAACTGGGTAAACGACATTAGTTTCATCATTACATCAGCTAACCATCACATCATTAGGGTTGCTCAATCGGGTGGGACTGCACCTCTGCAGAGGGGTAAGACTCCCCACCAACGTGTCTCCTGGATATGACACTAAATCAGATGGTGAGGTTCCTGTGATGCTGGGGATTTAGGGAATGCAGAGTATCCCTTCATTGCCATTGCTCCCAGGTCCACTCTGCCCCGGAATGGTAGCCATGATAGGACACTATCTATGGGTTAAACAGAACTAAACTGCATATTTATACTAAATTGAATTGTTTGAATTAGAACTGTTTGACTAAACTGAATAGCTTAAAATAGAAATGTTTTGACAATTAAACTGTGTATTTATGCTAAACTGAATTGTTTGAAATGGAACTATTTTTTGACCTTCAAACTGTACTTACGTTAAACTGAATTTTTAAAAATAGAACTGTTTAAACTGCGTGTAAAAAAATCTATACTTTTACTAAACTGAATTGTCTGAATTAGAACTGTTTGAATAAACTGAATAGCTTGAAATAGAAATGTTTTTAACAATTAAACTGTACTCCTTCTAAACGGAATTGCTTGAAATAGAACTGATTATTTGTATAAAAATGGATTTGGCATTAAATAACCTAGAAATGTTGATATGCCATGAAAACCAACCAACTAACCAACCAATATCACCAGGATGTGCCTGCAAAATAAGGAGGTACTGCACAAGGCTGGAATCTCCAGAACAAAGTTTACCTTGTTTCATTCAATCTCCTGTGTTGTATAGTAGAAAAAGACAACAACGCTGATGTATAAAACTATCTGCTTCTTTTCTTTTTATAACCCAAAATGTAAGTATGGGTAGGGTGAGGGAGTGTCGAAAACGGCTGAACCGCACAGATGGGGGCTAAAGTACGAATCTTTGGTGAAACCTCTTTCTGATTTAGATCAAATCCTTCCTGGTTATATAATATCCCTGACGCCCTCGCGAATTCTTGTGGTCACACATCCAGCCTACCGCTTTGCACGTGGACACGCCTCCTTCTAGAATACTACCCACGAAATTTACGCGACATTTCCACCCGAGAACAGATGCATTTACTGTTCAATATCCAACACTTGCTCGAAGGCAAAAAACATGCTGTATCCCGTTGAAAAACTAGAACCGATACTACACTGTAATTGTAGATGGAAGCCTAAGGAGCAGAGTTTTGTATTTAAATGCATCCCCTCGGTTATACGATGTGGTACGTGATTCTTTTTCTCCTAGGTGGAGATGTCTCATATGTGTACACATGACTAAGATGAGAAATAGTTTTGACCCCTATAAACCAAGAAAACTCTGACCCTCATCCTTAGGATCGAGGTGAGTAGTGGAGATTTGATCTTAAGTGAAGAAAATTCAAGTGTTGCTTTGTCCTACTAGGATGCCAAGGAACAACAATTTGATCCTTTGCAGAGTACACAGATACTACACTCTAATCCGAGAAAATGTAAACAAACGAACATGGAAATAAATAGTTAATATTTTTTTATAGAGATTTGAATTTTTGTTATATATATGCAAATATAACCTATTTTCCTTTTAATTTCTAGAATGCCCGGGTGGGGCTGATTATCCTTGCTCTGATCAAGGTTCATGTTCGGATGGTATGAACGGGACAGGCCGTTGTTTATGCCAGACCAATTTTGATGGGGATGATTGTTCAAAGTGCGTGTCTGGAAAAACAGGACCGAATTGTAGTTACAGTAAGTTCTTATAATCTCAGAGATATCAGGTTTTCTCTTGATCATTTCCAATGCATTTTCATAGTAAATCATTTTAAAAGCATTTTTATAGTAAATCATTTCCAATGCATTTTTATAGTAAATCAATTACAATGCATTTTTATAGTAAATTATTTTTAATGCATTTTTATAGTAAATCAATTACAATGCATTTTTATAGTAAATCATTTTAAATGCATTTATATGGTAAATTATTTCCAATGCATTTTTATAGTAAATTATTTTAAATGCATTTTTATAGTAAAAATCATTTTCAATGCATTTTTATAGTAAATCATTTCCAATGCATTTTTATAGTAAATTATTTCCAATGCATTTTTATAGTAAATCATTTACAATGCATTTTTATAGTAAATTATTTCCAATGCATTTTATAGTAAATCATATACAATGCATTTTTATAGTAAATCATTTTAAATGCATTTTTATAGTAAATCATTTCCAGTGCATTTTTATAGTAAATCATTTCCAGTGCATTTTTATAGTAAATCATTTCCAGTGCATTTTTATAGTAAATCATTTACAATGCATTTTTATAGTAAATCATTTCCAGTGCATTTTTATTGTAAATCATTTACAATGCATTTTTATAGTAAATCATTTACAATGCATTTTTATAGTAAATCATTTACAATGCATTTTTATAGTAAATCATTTCCAGTGCATTTTTATAGTAAATCATTTACAATGCATTTTTATAGTAAATCAATTACAATGCATTTTTATTGTAAATCATTTACAATGCATTTTTATAGTAAATCATTTACAATGCATTTTTATAGTAAATCATTTCCAGTGCATTTTTATAGTAAATCAATTCCAGTGCATTTTTAGAGTAAATCAATTCCAGTGCATTTTTATAGTAAATCATTTACAATGCATTTTTATAGTAAATCATTTCCAATGCATTTTTATAGTAAATCATTTACAATGCATTTTTATAGTAAATCATTTACAATGCATTTTTATAGTAAATCATTTACAATGCATTTTTATAGTAAATCAATTACAATGCATTTTTATTGTAAATCATTTACAATGCATTTTTATAGTAAATCATTTACAATGCATTTTTATAGTAAATCATTTACAATGCATTTTTATAGTAAATCAATTACAATGCATTTTTATTGTAAATCATTTACAATGCATTTTTATAGTAAATCATTTCCAGTGCATTTTTATAGTAAATCTTTTTCAATTTATTTTTAAAGTAAATAATTTACAATGCTATATGAATATAACCGTTATTATCCTGGTCAAAGGAAGGCGCTACACGTTGTACAAAGCTGTCTTTAATGTTTAACACTTCTATTTGTATATGATATTTTCACTGTTTTTATTTTATTTTTGAAAAAAAATTCTTTTTTTGTGGAGGTGGATACTGTCGAAATACACATAAATTAAAAAAAAAATGTTGCATCTCATTCTTTCATTTCCCCCTCCTTTTTTTTTTTTTTTTTTTTTTCGTTCACCCGACAATCTTTCAGAAACCGATAAGTGCGGTTCTTGTGGCCCGAACGCTCAATGCCATGAAACTTTACAAGGAAAATATGTATGTGCGTGTCTGCCAGGTTTCTTAAGCGTACAAGGACGGGGATGTCTCACCAGTTGTCATGTCGCCAATGGAGGATGCCATCAAAATGCGCGTTGTTCCCTAAGCGATACCAGAAGTTCGGTAACCTCAAATTCAAAATATTATTTGAATTCATTATACTTTATCTGATGTCACTGTGACGTCAACGCTAAATTTAAGGGATAATTAAAGTGATCGAAATCAATGGCAGATTCGAGGCCGAAAGGCCCCCACTTCGGCTGGGCCACCTACGGGTGCGCGAGCTGCATCCTCTGTCCCCTATGTATGGCACTAGACCTTGCTGTCAAGTTTAAGCCATAACCAGGCATACGTGCCCGGATCCAAATTTGGATTCGTGAAACTGCTTGCCTCATGAGACCCACATTGCACTTAGTGGGTCGATGAGCAGCACAGACCAGCAGGGTTCGAGTCTCGGCTCGTTCCCGACCTTCCCCTCCCCTTTATCCCCCCTTTAATCGGCCTTCGGACTTTTGACCTTGTGTCAAGTCCTGTCTGGTGGGAGGCAGCGACAAATAACGCTCTCACCACTTTTTATTGTAATTGTAAAGATGCCTCTAAATTATATCCTAAGATGTAAAAGGGCTACAAATTTACAAAGTCGCTGTAAAAGATCAACCACCTCAAGATAATGGATGATATTAAGATATTTAATAAGAATAGAAAATGCCAATGACCAAGGAGACCAGGGTTCAATCCCAGGTAGTTTCATACCAAAGACTCAAAAAATGGTTTTTGATGCCTTCTTGCTTAACACTCAGCAGTAAATGGTATGGATCAAGGGTAAAGTGGAGTAATCCAGGGAAAGGGGTTGTACCCTTCCCTACACCTTGGTGTAGTAGCTATTAAAAAGGGAGCCTTCGGGTCACCCTCGATTATGGTTGCCGACTTTACTTTATACAAACAATAAGAATTTACAGCTAAAATATAGGAATAGAATTTGGAATTGAAGCGTGGAATGTTAATAATGAAAAAGGGAAAAAGAGAACTAAAAGGAAATCACAAGACTTCTCGGATTTGTCCCCTTTTTGTTCAACTCTGGTAGTCTTTCAGTGGAGTATCAGTGACAGCAAGTCTCCTAAGATCTTTAGGACTCTCCTGAGTAGTCAAGCCGATTTTAATGTGGTTTGTATGGGCTTTATTCTTCCTCTGATTTTGAATTATTCCCACCTCTTATACAAGACTTTGGAGATTGTTCCAAGTGCTCCAATTACAATTGATATCACTGTCACCTTTATGTTCCACTGCTTTGCCAGTTCCGTCGGAAGTATTTGTTTACTTTTCGCTTTTATTTTCCCTCTGGTCAGCTAGAACCGAAAAATCCACTAAGAGAACAAATTTTCTCGGGTTGTGTAATGGTTAGCAATCTATGCAAACAAACCTTCACGAGTGAGTTCGACTCTCATTGGGTGCCCCATTCATGTAGCCTTGTATCACATTTGAGCAAAAAACTTTGTAAATTACTTTTCTTGTTAGCATGAGGTCCGGGATTGGATGATCCATTTTTATCTCAAAACCCAGAAAACTTGATTTGTCTTATTCTCGAGAACAGATTCTGGTTTGTGCAAATACCATTTGGTAGTATCGTCAAATTTCAGTCTCTTGCACAATTCCCAGTGGATCAACTTTCCCTGGGGTTAGTCCCCGTGACGTATTGGTCAAAGTGGTGGATTGCGACCTCGAAGTAAGCGAGTTTGATTTCAAGTTATGCTATTACGTTCTCTTTCGGACTAATGCCCCTTGGGGAAATGTATGAACCCCTCTTATCTTCCCAGCTATGAGTTAAAAACTATCACTGCTGTTCTTCTGTAAAAATGACTTTGGCATAAAACCATATTAACCAAACCCCTCCGCTCGGGCATGATATGACACAAGGTCATTTTTTAAGCGGAGTTTAACAGGTTTCAATTCAGAGTTTTCCTTCTCCTAGACTAGTTGCCTCACCAAGGCTGAAGAACCTTTGGCATAAAACACCCTCGAATGTTGATTATGTCATTAAAACAAGGGAGTCAAATTAACTTTCCTACCCAATTGTGCCAACTCTTTTTTGTCAGTTGGCGGCATTCGCTTATTTTATTAACTGTTTCATTGCTGCTGCTGTTGTTGTTGTTATAATAATAATACCGTTTTTTTTTACAGATACCCTCTGTCTTGTGTACCTGTCGGGACGGTTACTATGGTGATGGCAAAAAGTCTTGTCTTCCAGTTGTCAATCTATGCAATTCAAACAATGGAAATTGTTCTCCAAGTGCGATTTGCACATTCACGTCCCCAGCAGGTGAGATTTTGCGAGATTTTCGATTACTTTATTTCTCTTTCCCGTCTGACGAATTCTGCTTAATGGCGGAGAGAGAGAGAGAGAGAGAGAGAAGCCAACTTTTCTCTAAAATATTTGGTGAAAGAAGCTTTGATTTTTAAATCTTTGCCACACTTTGCATATTCACATGAAATAGATGAAAGAATATAATTACAATGACCATTTCTAGTGGATTTTACTAACTTGATAAGCTATTTTTTACACTATTATACACATACACACATTTGTAATATAATGGCCGAGGAATTTCGTTTGATATATCTTGCCTTTGGGTTTAGGCAGAGAACCTTTCGGCTTAGCACATGGGTTAGTTAGGTGCAAGCTTGAACACAGGTGTTGACGCGCGCGCGGGGAGGATGTGTCGTTCACAGATGTCAAAATAAAAATCCCAGTGAGAGTTTGACCAATGGATGTGAATGACGTCATGCACCGGAAGCGTGCGCGGGGATTTGAAAAAAGTCAGTTGAGTCTTGCGGTCCGAAGAAGGGTGACTTTCGCTAGCTCGCGGAGGCCTTGCGACGGGTGCGCACGTGTTGGGAGGAAGGGCTGATGGAAAAGCCAAAATAGAAAGAATGTGTATTTCTCTCCTTATGTCGCAGAACCTTTAAACTCTAAGGTAATAAAAAGTTTCGTACCTGAACTAAGAAGTCGTAAGTGTTTTTCGTGTTTCGGGATTCCTATGTTCTATTTATATATGTTATGAACATTCTATGTACGTTTCACACATATTCATGTACGGGTATGTTACACATTTACGTATATATACGCTACCTGTCCCTTCACACACCTTTACAAATATGTTCGCACTCACTTGTATATAAATATATATACCCTACTGCTATACATATACATACTCATTCAGACACGCTTGTACCTACACACATATGCACAATTGAGTGTGTATATTGTTATGATTACAGCGAATTTAGGGTAAGTGTCTCTGAGTATATCTGGCCCCCAGCAATCATAATACAAAAATTTGACATAAAACAAAGAATAGTGTCACGTGGTGTCCCATTGAGAAGATAGAAATATGATTACTACTATCCTCCTGTTTGAATTAACAGTAGCAAGCCATCAGAGAATGACCGTTAAGAACAGATGTTTGTAATCGGTGACCTCCCTCGGGTCGCCTGACACGGGAAGGAAGAAGGTAGAAGCCAAATGATTGGCTGGGGCCCTAAAACGGAAGTGGCACCTTCTTCCCGTCAGCGAAAAAAAGGAATAATAAAGTTAGTTGTTGGACAGGGTTCGTGGCAGACGGAACCAAAGCCATTACTCCGGGTAGAAGAAGACAAAAAATATCTCGGACACGAAGGAGCCAAGTTCTTCAAACCAGTATTAAAAATAGCATAAAGTCTATTAGCCCGTAAAAGAGGAAATATTCTCCACAGGAACTCCATCAAAGAAAAAAGATAAGTAAACTTTGAGACCATTTCTCCTTATACCCAATTTTATATCCCCCCCTCTCTCTCAATTTGAAGAAAAACGAAAGACAAGAAAAGAAGAAAGACATTTATGTTCATGGACTGTTCATTTATGATATATTTGACACGTTGAAGGTGTATATTTATGTGTAGTAAAAGATTGATATATTTTGATGCTCCCACATGGTCGAAGTTGTTATTTGCAGTGTCTTCTACGAGTTTTTTTTATGTCATGTTTCTTTTCCAGCTTCTATTCGCCTTATGTTATCTTGCTTAAAATTGTCCTATTAATTCCTTTAAAATATCACACGGAAAACCGGAATTGCCGACTACTATAATTGATATTATTATGTCTCAACCTAGAGGTCCATATCTTCCATTGTTCTAGGGGAGGAAGACTAGTGGCCTTGGTGGGTGTGTGGATAGTGTGAAATTTGGAACCCCTTGCCAGCGGCGATCAGTCTGGTCATAATATGCCCGTTCTTATGTGCCCGAGAGAAAAACTCTGAACGAGGACTTATTCTACAAGGGATCAAGTGCCAACCTGCCCCGTCTTCACACGTGCGAAAATAAAGTCCCGTTCTGGGATAAAAGTAAAGTTTTCGCGTCACAATAGTCAAGTAAAACAAGAGTTTGAAATGCTAAACTAAGACATACAAAGGTAAAATTGACAGAACATGTAAACAAGAGGGGTGAATGTAATGTATGGGTTAAAATCAACATGAAATCTATTAATATTATGAAGAGAAATATATTACATGAAATCTATTTGGATTATAAGGTTTAGAAAAGATTTCCTTAAGTTTGGCCAGCGAAAACAGACGCAACAAGACTTGAATAAATGGTTGAATATAACACGTGTAAAAAAGATTACCGGATAGCTCCTTGACCGGGAGATGAAATTAGGCACGTCTTTCCCTTCCAACTGTTGGATTCATTTTAATCTTAAACTGTAAAGCACCTGGTCACAAGATGAACAGGCAGCAGTTTGAAACTCTGGCGGTAAACCCTAAGGGGGTTGGGAGAATACAATAAGGAGGACCATGCTTAATGGTATTCAAAATGACCTAGAGAAAACATGTACCGAAAAGTCTATTGCTAATTCACAGAGCAGACATGAAGTCTACTCCCAAGGACAAGTAGAAAAATAGTCCTTAGGCGGTGACAATATATATATATATATATATATATATATATGCACTTTGGGACAGAAGACAATATAGCGTCACAATACAACGCTAAATTAATGTACCTATGACAAATTGGGTGTTATGTCAACTGGCAAGCTGAAATAACAAGAATTTATGATCACATGAAACTTTCCAGATTTTACTTTTGCGAGTTTGTAACAGGTTTTGGTCAAATGATTTTACCCAACCCCTTCATCATAGGAAGAACGTGACAAAAGCGAATTAGAAGTGGTTTGAATTCAATTTTCTTTCTCCTACACTGGTTGCCTAACCAAAGGCAAAAGAATCCCATTGAGGGAAAACAGAATCATGCTTTCCAAACGGGATTTGCGTGAAGTGAAACGTAAAGTCTTGTCTAGGATTTGAACTCGTGTCTCGATTCTATTTCCTAACCGTTACGCTAAGAGCGCCTTGTGTAGAACAAGTAAGAATTTTCTTTTTCTAGAATTCCCATTTACATTATTGCATATAAATATGAAGACTTTGAAACAGAAGAGATTTTAGTTTCACATGATCGTTTCTTGTCGCCATTTTTCTTTTAGTGACAGACAAATCTGCAGGTAAAGTGACATGTGAGTGTCCTCAATCCTATGTTGGTAATGGCACCACGTGTAACAGGGACATCTTCAACACGTTACAATTAATGCCAAATATGCAACAGTTTTACAGAGTGAGTAAATGCATTGCTTTCTTTATTTATTTAAATCTCGTTTGTTGATATAATCTCATGTTCTAATATTAGTTGACAAAATGTTGTATATCCATAATATAACTGCATGTATACATATACAAATATACGCGGGAAATCATAATCAACTGATAATGACGACTTCAACAAACGAACGAACACACTTCTTTATGGGGTGTCCTCCTCGTGGTGTAATGGTTAAAGCGTTGGGCTGCGGAATCGTAGTACGCGAGTTCGTACTCCAGTCGTGCTATTACGTTCACTTTCGGGCAAATACACTTGGGAAAGGTATGAACCCCCTTATCCTCCCAGCTATGGGTTAAATAGTACCACTACTGTTCTTCTAGGAGAACAGGTTTGGCATTAAATAACCTAAAAAGAGTTGATATGCCTATTAAACAAAGAAACCAAAGAAACACTTCTTTATAAAAATATAAATCGCACACTTTATTTTCGAAAGGGTGATGTTTGTTGTGTGTGAGAGATGAGTTGGAAACAGGGACAGACCCAATTTCCTCTCTTGACCATAGCAGCATTTCTTTCTCATCTTGGCTTGGGTTGCTCAACCGTGGATCACTGAGGGCCCAAAGCCCTTAGTTTGCAAGCTGATTCACACGCTAGCATCCTGTCTCCGACGGACTCAAACCGTCCGGGCACCTCGTTATATTATTTTCTAATGCCCACACGCTTCCGCTGTTCATCCACTTATTTACACAAGTGCATCTCTTGATTGACAGTTCGGTCGAGGGTCAATATATAACAAAAACTTAATTGTTTATCATAACATTTCATGATGAAATAAATCGGTTCATGATAAGTTCTCATCTTGAACAATTTTCTGATTGAATATTTAAAACTGCTGTTTCAATTCGTCGTATTGTTGGCGCTTAGAAAAGGAATTTTTAATTTAGACTACGTGGTATATTGAAGATCTTCAGCCTTAACTTTTCTCACCCACATGGAAACGAAAAAGTTCTGTAAAATGTTAATACCAAATCAAAATATGTTCCTTTCATTTGTCTCTTCAAAAATTTCTTTGTTTTTATTGGCATATCAACCGTCACTGGTTATTAAATGCCAAAACCATCCTTATAGAAAGACATAAGAGGTAGTATTTAAGCCAAAACCAGGAGGATAAAAGGGTTAATATCTTTCCTTGGGTTATAAATCTGAAAGGGAATGTAATTGCGTGACTGGAGCTCGAACTCGCATATAAAGATCTCACAGTCAAGCACTTTAGCCAAGGGAACATTTTTTTCCAGTTGGTATTGATAAAAACTGCAAAATAAAAAAAAATGTTTCTCTCAGTAGTGCAGTCAGAAAGTTGTCAGGACGGTGGGCGGTATTTTTAAACCCGAGAATGATGTTAAGTTCAGCAAATTTCAAGGAATTTTTTTCCTTTCTTAGTAACCTGTATCACACATCTGATTGCATATTTTTTCAGCCCCGTCGCCAGGGCTTAAAATATGCTGACTCTATCTCTTGCTGAGGGGGTAAGCTCCTTCAAAAAGGGTGTCTTGGATATGACATTAAACTGCATCTGAGGGTAAGGTTAAAAATCTTGAGATCTGCGGAGAGTGGAGTAACTCTTCATTATCATTACTCCCAGGTCCACTCTGACCCAGAGTAGTAATACCTGTTAGGGTCTCGTATATGGGTCAGGTAGATCTGTTTAAAAATGATTTGTATACGTTAGGACAGTGAGTAAAAAATAAATAAACTCTTAAGAAACAACAACAGAAAAAATATAACTGTGAACTAATAGTGAATGTGACTCCCAAACCTCTTGGCATAAAATAACTCAAGACGGGTTGACATGCCATTGAAATCAAACATTCTAATGCATCCGTCCGTTTTAATGCCCGAATTTTTAAGGAGATTTTGATATTTTATTTATTGGAAGATTGAAAACTAATTTACCTTTAAAACATCACTGTATTCCTTTCTTGTTTTTAAAGTTGATTTCTGTCGAAGCGAACAACAACAACCAAGAACGTGAAATTCTGATTGAGTCACTAAAGGAGTTACAATCGAACATCACAATTTTTGTACCAATAAGTGGATTATCGAACTTGCAGGTAAGTTGGATTACCGTAATCGGTTAATATCATCACGGGACATCCTATAGTTGTTAGCCGTCTGTCATTTTTTTCTAAACGCAGCATTCCGGCTGATATGCTCTTCGGCCTTTCTTGTATTGCATAAAATTTGAGATGAAGCATTTACCTTATTCCTCACAGTTTTTCTTCTTTGTTGCTTTCGAAAAAAAATCATAAGATCATTCCATAATTTTCCCTCAAAATTGGGTAATTCCATAATATTTTCCTTTGCATGGCTTGGAAAAATTGTATAACATTAATTTAAAAAATTTAATCTTGTTTAAGAAATGTTTTCTGTTGACAGAATGTTCAGGTATTAAATTAAATTAAAAAATGTTTTGTCTTATGTCAAATACTAATCTATTAATTTTTAATCTAAATTGTTACCCGGGTTATGCCGACGAAATCAGCAAATATATAAGTTAGGATAGCGTAGATGATAAGTTAGGATAGGGTTAACGGCGCTTGGTGACTGTTAGCTTTTCGCTTATGCGGTCAGCAAACCAAGGGTAAAGAACTCAGTCTACCGTACTATTTACCCATTGCTGGGTTGGTGGGGAGAGAAGAAATGAATTTATCCCTTTTTAAGGGCACTAGCAAGAAGTAAAACACAAATGGTTTTATGCAAGATTTGGACTCATATTGCTGATTTCACTTCGATTAGCGCGCCTCCAATATATAAAGATCTGATGATCACTTGGGCAAGAAACTCCAACAGTCACTAAGGGTCTTTAACGCTTTAACTAATATATATATATATATATATATATATATATATATATATATATATATATATACGTGGTGCATTCAATAAGTTTCCAGACTTTTTTTTGTACAGGCATTTAACATTGTAGTAGACTCTTGAAAATTCACTATGTTATTGCTATACATCATATGAGATGACTGACCAATTTTTATGGTTTCAGGTTCAAATGAATAGCTACAGCAGCAATTTGAATACACCCTACTTACACCTGATTGTCACAGCTGGTGAATTTCAAAGATGCAATCTGAACTTTAGAAGAACGATATGCAATAAAATTCTGTTTTAAACTTGGAAAAATGCCACAGAAACGTATGGAATGCTTCAGACTGCTTTGGGAGCATCTTGTATGAATTGGCCAGACGGTTAGGGTTAGGGTTACTATGTTGAGGTTTTAAGGGAGTTCAGGAAGAGATTCCTTGGGAAGAGGCCAGCACACTTCAAATCGGGTCAGTGACATTTCCCCCAGGACAATGCACCAGTCCACAACTCCATCCTTGTCACAGACTATTTGATCAAGACGGGCATCAAAACAGTTCCTCAGCCTCCCTATAGTTCAGACCTTGCTCCCTGTGACTTTTGGTTATTCCCTAAGCTCAGAGGCTGTCGATATGAGAGAATTGAGTAGATGAAAGTGGCTGTGACGAAGGTCATTGACACGCTCACAAAAGAGGACTTCCATGGGGTCTTCCAGAAGTTGATGGAACGGTAGAACAAGTGCATTGCAGCCGGAGGAGATTACTTCGAAGGGGACTAGAGTTTCATGAGTGTACTATCAATAAATGTGCCCGTACAAAAAAAAGTCTGGAAACTTATTTAATGATCCTCGTATAAATATTTGCAGCATTTCTTCATTAATACAAATTTCGTTGAATATGATAGACATTTTGTCAACATATTTTCTTGTAGTTCCTTTCATATTGCCGTATTGATTTTATAGTATTTCGTGGGAATTGATTGATATATTTTCCATAATTGTTTATCTCCCAAGTTTGTCAGAAAGTACTTGGAAAATAAACAATTATTGAAAATATACCAATCAATTCCTACCGAATACAATAAAATCAATACGGCAATATGAAAGGATCAACAAGAAAATATGTTAACAGAAAATGTCTATTATATTCAACGAAATTTGTGTGTGTATGTATGTGTGTATATATATATTTCTCTATCGCCGATATTGTATTTATAAATACTGCAAACTGTTATGTGTACACGTGTGTATGTAGGCAACATTTTCTCTTCTAAACGTTTGATTGAATTGAATTGACAATTCGTGTCTGGCTATTATATCTTTGTATGAGTCGTTTGAATGGAATGAATTTTGGAAGCTGCCGCATGTTTCCCCAAGTACATTTGGCCACAACTGGAGCTATCTTCGGAGGGAGGAAATGATGAAATGACAAACATGTTGATGAGTTTTTAGATATAAATGTATAAGATTCGTCATTGTGCAGCTAGGTTCTTCTTTCAGGGTCAGGTTTACAATATTTGACCTGTAATTTAAAATATACGCAACAAAAATTATCATAATACTCGATTGTTTACTTATTTGTTTAATCTCAGAAGGGGATTATTAAATAATTTGTTTTATCGTTTGCAGAATATCTCCAACTTGGATCTGAAGAATCACATTCTTTTGGGAAAGATTTTGGTCAGTCCTATTCCAGAGAAGAAATTCTACAAGACATTGACTGGTCAAGAAATTGAAGTGGAAACAGACGCGTCAGGAAAGGTACACAGCAAAAAAATTCAAATTTCATGAGTACCTCGATTCTTAGACTTTTAAATGTTTATTGCGATTTGTTATTTAAGCGTTAGAAGATATTTACTTTGTTTTACCAAAACTTGTCGATTGTGTAACGCCAATTCATTTAGGCACTTGACATTTGAAATTTTGTTTTTAGCTTGATCGAAACACCAACTTTCCTTTCTTATTTTGAATGTTCGATAATAATAAATATTAGTAAAAAAAACAAAAAAATAATGGAAAATTAATTGGAATATTTTTAGAAAAACCAATATAATTCATAAAGAAACAGTAAACAAGTTGCTGGTCCTTCGACAGCAACCGACTAGTAACTCGTATCTTTTCTGCGATACAGTATGTGGGTCAATTGTAGCTTTTTGATGCCATTTGAGAGAGACAATGCCAACAACGCCAACAGTTACCCAGCTTGTCAAATATGTGGCAATGCTTGCAAAGATGATACGCGGATTGAGGAGTTAGCCCTCTGTTAATAAGTGGTAAACACTAATATTGATTCATCTCATTTGAAAATACTTTTCAGGTGAAGCATTTTAACATTTATTAAGAATCATCCGGAGGAAAAAAAGAATAATAATAATGAACTGATCTTTTTTTAAAGTTGAAAGTTTTTTACGTTTAGAAAAGCTTTTCATTAAACTAAAAAATTGAAAGATTTAAATTTGAAATCGAATAATATAGAATGCTGTATTAGAACCTCTAAAACTAACAATCTCGTAAACTACTTTTTCATAATTAGACACATAGGAATATTTTTGTAATATTTAATTTTTACTGTTCTCAAAAAGTTTCGATCTTTGGATCTGTTTAAGAGTTTATAAACTATTAGAGGAGTAATAAAAAATGTTTGTTAAATGAAAATTTTCTTGTATCCAAGTGTCTTTAACTGACCTTTTTAATATGATTTATGCTATCGTAGATAAAAAGTTGGCGACCTTAGTCGACGGTGACCCGAAAGCTCCCTTTTTAATAGCTACTACACCAAGGTGTAGGGGAGGGCGCTACTCCTTTATCTGGATTGCTCTACTTTACCCTTGATCCTTACCTTATAATACTGAGTGTTAAGCAACGCGGCATCAAGTACCATTTTTTGAGTCTTTGGTATGACTCGACCTGGTATTGAACCCCGGTCTTCCACTCTACTCATTAGGTCAACTTGGCACTAAACTTTCCATTTAGGAGATATTTGTTAAGCAGGAGGCGATGAGTGTTGCTAATTAATCAAGATTGCTTTGTTCCGACATTTAATTATGTCGGTGTTTATGTGCCAATCCTATTTCAAAGCGAGGTTTTGACGACTATTTAGCTTGATCTTAAAGCTATTTGAGGTCAGTGTTTCCAGACGCTTTATTCTTTTATCTTTGTGTTTTTGTTATCACCGTAAACGTGGTGTAATGCTTATCGCCGTTGGAAATGGACACGGCGACACGAGTTCAAATCTTGGACGAGACTGATTGCATTTCACATAGCACTAATACCCTTGGGAAAGGTATCCAATCCAATTATTCTTCCTCTAGCTATGGGTAAATAGTAGGACAGACTGAGTTCTTTAGCCTTGGTAAGGCAACTAGTCTAGGAGAAGGAAAACTCTGAATTGAAACCTGTTAAACTCCGCTTAAAAATTGACCTTGTGTCATATCCTGCCCGAGTGGAGGGGTTGGTAAATATGGTAAACTTTTTCCTATGATAGTGAACTGTTAGAATCGTGACAATTTGAATGGAAATGCTGTTCTATAAGTATTGATTTGTTGTAATCTGTTGATTTGACCGACCTATCGACTACACCGACTGCTCCTCAACACAACCAGTGTCCTGAGTATGACAGTAAACTGTATTTGATGGTGAGGCTTCAGTCGTAGAGATTTGGTGGAATGTGGAGTACCTCTTCTCTGATCCAGAGAGATAGTACCTGTTTGAGTCCCATCAATAAGCCAAGTAAAACTATTCAGTCATTTACAAAGGACTATAATAATTTGTTTGTTGAAGCCATACAGTTGTGTGCAAGTTGTTTATATTAGATAGGAACAGTTGATAAATAGAATTGTTAAATAATTCAATACTTAAAACCATTTAACTGAATGTCAATAAATGATTGATATAAAATTATCAGTTTTAGATAGGAATACTTGAAACCATTTGACTGTGTGCAAACAAATGAGCTCTAACAAATATTTGAACAATAAAGTTATCCACAAACTATCCGATAACAACTATCTCTCTCTCTCTCTCTATATATATATATATATATATATATATATATATATAATATATACTTAAAAAACCGTCATTTGGCTATTTAAAAATATATATATAAACTTTTTATTCTCTCTTTTTAAGCGAGTAAGAGTCCATTGGAAAAGTATAAAATATTTTTCTCTTCATTGTGTGATGGCTATCTGAAGAAGCTGGTTTCTTTTTCTTGAGTTACCAGCTGAAATAAATTTATAATAGCCAAATGACGTTTTGTTTGAGTTTTTCAATTATATTGAAATTTGCTCGGTAAGAAATTTATAATTATTATACATTGAGAACTCCTGGAGATTTATAAGAATCCTCTTGTATATTATCTAATAGATATCATCCCTAACTAATCCTCTTTGGATGGAGATATATAAGTAAAAGTAAAGTTGGCGACCGTAGTCGAGGGCGACCAAAAGGCTCCCTTTTCAATAGCTACTACACCGAGGTGTAGGGGAGTGCGCTACTCCTTTTCCTGGGTTGCTCCACTTTACCCTTGATACGTACCTTATATCGCTGAGTGTTAAGCAAGGAGGAATCAAGTACCATTTTTAAAGTCTTTGGTATGACCCGACCTGGGATTGAACCGTGGTCCCCCGGACCATTGGCGAACACTCTACCCACTAGGCCAATGAGCCGGTATAGATGTATAAGTATTTGACATTAAATACCCCACAAGGGATAATATACCATAAAGCACCAACTAACCCTCGTTTTGATTCTACAACCTTAAAATCCTGTTTTAAAACCAAAGATAAAAAATAAATTAAGAGAATTTGTTACATAAACATTTTCTTCGTGTTCTTGACAGTTTCACAAGTAATTCCCAATCATCAAACATGTTCAACTTTTTAAAAATTGAATTCAGTTTCCATTTATACCTTTTAAGTGCCGACCTTGCTTCCTTACTATCAAGATTTGGCGACATGACAGTTCCGGTCAGCGCCTGCAAAATACGTATACATATCGAGTACAATAAAAACACGAAGATAAATCGATAAAAGGTTTCCAAACACTGACTCCAAATGGATTTAACATCAAGCAAAACCATCCTCAAAATTGTGCTTTGTCATCGAATAAATATCCAAATAATCAAATGACTAAGTCAGACATTTAAGCAAACCAGCAACGACTGACAAAAGCCTCTCACGAGTTATTCAATCTCACCGTCAGAGGTTCACGATGCGTACAGATAATAAAATGGTCAGTTCTAAACATTTGGATAACAAAAATAATTCTTATTCGACAAAAATAGACACTACGTTACTAGTTAATTTTAGTCATTTATTTTGTGGCATCTCAAATTTTAAAAACAAACTGTGATTCCCAAAAGTTTTTGAACAGATGGTGACCTAAATCGCAGCAAGTTGAGAATAATTTAAAAAATAATTAATTACTATTGTAGTCTTCAGATAAGACCGGTGGAAGAACAACTCAAACAACGGGGGATAGGTAAACGTTATTGTATTAGCAGAAAAAGGAAGTCATACAACGGAAGTACTAGCCGTGCTCGGCTTGCAGTCCGTCGGTCAAATGTCTCGTAAAAAACGAGAAATTGTCTCTCCTGAGCGAGCTAAGCTCGGAGAATATGTTTAGGTTGGACGACTTCATCTTTGGGGTATGGTAGGATATGTCCCCATAACAATTACAAATAGATGTTCCTGTTTATCACAGTTTTTCATGATATATATATATATATATATATATATATGTATAATGAATTCATCGCTGTTATTGAGAAGAAGTAAGTAAAGTTGGTGACCTTAGTCGAGGGTGACCCGAAAGGCTCCCTTTTCAATAGCTCCTACACCGAGGTATAGGGGAGGGCGCTACTCCGTTCCCTGGATTGCTCCACTACCCTTGATCCTTACCTTTTACTGCTGAGTGTTAAGTAAAGAGGCAACAAGTACCTTTTTTTGAGTCTTTAGTATAACTCAAACTGGGATTGAACCCCGGTCTTCCGGACCATTGGCGAACACTCTACTCATTAAGCCAATAGGAAGAAGTACGGAGGCCTATTACGCATGTTATGTGCTTCAGTGTTTAAGGTGTTGATTTATTATATGTAAAGGCTTTATCGCTACATAAATAATGATATAATAACAAGTATGTCGCTGAGAGAGAGATTGCTGTTTTCTTTGGTCTTTACCTTTTCTTTTCTATTTTCAGCAATTCGCGATACAAGAATCAGTCAACAAAATCAAGATAATTGAATCCAATATATTGAACGTTAACGGTTATATTAATCTAATTGAGACTCCGTTGTGGTATGATTATGAGATTCATAGAACGGTGAGTTTCAAAATTAAAATTTCTTTCCATCATATGTTCATTGTCGATCTTAATCAGAGTCCATAATCTGTCACAGTGTGTTCGTATTTATTTTCCATATGTTCATTTTATATATACAATGAACTCTTTTGCCTGAAATGTCCCAAAATAAAATGGAAGTACTAACAGAGCCGGGTCATTTTTATCCCGTCCACACATAGACGTGAGTGTCTGCAAAATTAACAAAACCTTGCGTTATATTCTACCCCAACGAAGTGATGGTAAAAATGCCTAATAGTCCAAAAGAAATTATCAGATAACGTTTAATGAGAGTTTGACAAATATCCCATTTTTGTTTTGGTAACACTTGATGATAGCTTTTCAATATCGGCCTTTTCGATTCATTTAATTTTTTCTTGAATGGTTCAAGTGAAAAGATTTTTTATTTCATTGATATAGCAGACATGATGGAAAACAATTGGTTATAAAAGTATAAGGATTTATTTGTTATACGTGAGTAGGGAAAAAGTTGTCTTACCTGTGAAAGTTTGGGGGATTTAGAGAGGATATTTTTTAAAATAGATAGATTTTGAATGCGATGATCATAAAGTGAACACGATTTCAGTACCGATTTAATGGCTCTAGGGAAATTGTGTTGTAGAATCGGTAGTCGATGGTGGGACAATCGTCGGTAGAGAAATCGTATCTCTGATTATGGAATTACGAGGTGCATACAATAAGTTTCCATAATTTTTTGTACAGGCATTTAACATTGTCGTAGACTCTTGAAAATTCAGTATTTTATTGCTATACATCTTATGAGATGACTGACCATTTTTTATGATTTCAAGTTCAAATAAACAGCTACACCAGCAATTGGAATACACCCTACTAAAGCCTGATTGTCACTGCTGGTGAATTTCAAAAATGCAATCTGGACGTCAGGACACTTTAGAAGAACGATATGCAATAAAATTCAGTTTTAAACTTTGAAAAAATGCCACAGAAACGTATGGAATGCTTCACACTGCTTTTGTAGCATCTTGCATGAATCGAGCATCAGTTTTTGAGTTTGTGAGGGATGATGAGAGGTGTGGGAGGAGTAAGGAAGTCAATACACAAGAGTTGATTGGCCAAAGGGTTACGGTTAGGGTTACTATGTTGAGGTTTTAAGGGAGTTCAGGAAGAGATTCCTTGGGAAGAGGCCAGCACTCTTCAAATCGGGTCAGTGGCATTTCCACCAGGACAATGCACCAGTCCACAACTCCATCCTTGTCACAGACTATTTGACCAAAATGGGCATTAAGACAGTTCCTCAGCCTGGAAACTTATCCTATGCACCTCGTACTTTGTCAATAATGAGATCGTAGTAGGTAGTGAAATCATGTTTCTTACTATGGAATTACCAAGTCAGCAATAGGAACGTAGAAGGTAGTGAGATCGTACTGCGGAGTTACCAAGTCTGTTGTGAAATCGTAGTCATATTTCCTTGTATGGACTAAAGTTGGTAATGGGATCGTATTACCTACTGTGGAGTTACTTAGCCGGTAGTGAGATCGAGGTCGGTTTTAAGATCTTATTTCTTACTATGGATTCACCAAGTCTGTTATTAGATTGTTTTCAATCATGAAGTTACTAAGTCGGTAATGAGATCGTATTGCCTACTGTGGAGTTACTATAAAATTATTGAGATCACATATTCTTACTATTGAGTTACTAAGTCGGTGGTGAGTTACGATATCACCCAGTAAACTCCCTCGTAGGAAATATGATCTCACTACCGACTTAGTAACTCTATAGAAAGAAATATGGTCTCGCTACCAACTTAATATCTCCATAGCAGATCCAACTCTCGCTACAAAGTTATTGAGTTATATAAAAGTACTTGAAGAGTTTCATTCTCTAATTTGTATTTTCTGGTGTTGTATTTTTATTTTATTGTTATTAATAACCTTGTCTTTTTATAACGTTTAGGTCGTTGTACTCTACGTCCTTCCTCATGTCTCTGTCGTATTTTAGAATGTTGTATTATGTTCAGAGAGGACACCTGCTTCTCGATTCATAGACCTCATATATTATCGAAATGAGTTTCTAAAGGTTCTTTTTTGTTGTTGTTATTATTATATCTCTCGAGGTGTGGAGGTGCCCGTGGTGTAATAGTTATCGTCGAGGGAAATGGACACGGCAACACGAGTTCAAATCCTGGCCGAGACTGATTGCACTTCACATCGCACTAATACCCTTGGGAAAAGTATGAATCCGATTATTCTCCCTCCAGCTATGGGTAAATAGTAAAACAGACTGGGTTCTTCAGCCTTGGTGAGGCAACTAGTCTAGGAGAAGGAAAACTCTGAATTCAAATCTGTTAAACTCCGCTTAAAAATTGACCTTGTGTCATATCCTGCCCGAGCGGAGGGGTTGGTAAATATGATTATATCTCTCGAGTGTTAGGCCTTGTGCATCAATTTCCATTGTCCTATTTGTCAGGGTTCATCTTGTGTTCATTGTAAGAGTCTAGAGTATTTTACAAGGAAAGCTGTTTAGGTATTCGATTAGATTTCTGCCTTGGAATTTAGTCTCAAGAAGTTTTCTTGTTGTTTTCCTGTTCTCCCATCTTAAAATTTGTTTCATCTGTTTCTTTGTTATCAATTTTCAATTTTATTTTCGGTTTCAAAAAATCCTTTACCAGTTCTTAACCCAAGTCTCCCTGTCGGCTGGAGCTGTAGAATACGCCGACTGCATCTCTGCAAAGGGGTAACCCCCACCACCAACGAGGCTACCAGTTTCCCGTAGGTGGCCACCTGTAATGCTTGAGTACGTTATCCTGGTGGCTGAGCAGTCTGCGATCTGGCAATTAAAGAGGGGTCATATGACCTGAAACACCCCTCTTTGACCCTTACTGGACTAGATCAATCGGCTTGTCATGTCAGTCTTCTTTCCGATTTTTGGAAAAATCTGAATCAGAGAGCAATGGTTGTAGGATCAGTCATGCTGAGGAAAGACCTATACTCCTTCCTATCATCCCTGGGTGAGTAATTATCTTGGGAATGAAAACCCAGGGACAAAATCAAACTGTCTACCATCAGCATAAGTATACTGGCTATGTATCCCTGATGTTACTAGGCGAATGGGTTTTCCCCCAGGCACATCCCCGTGTGGGGCTCCGTCGTGGGTGGGGAGCATAGCCAATGAAACTCAAACTTTCTTTATGGCTTTCGAAAATATAACCCAAGCAAAAACAAAAAAAATCTCAAACGACCTTGCATAGAGTCAGACAACTCCGACAAAAAATTCAGCCTGAACTTCCATTCCCCAAATTTATAATATTAGAATCGACTGAAGATGCCCCATTAACAAAACTATCCCCATGTCTTATACAGAAGATCATATCTACAAATATCAGTCCAAAAACAGTTACAAATTTAAGAAATGGCACAATAATGATTGAAACTGAAAATAAAAAACAAACCTTTTACTAAATATGAAAACTTTTCACAATTTAAAAATAAAAACACGCCCCCATAAAACCTTAAACTCTTCTAAAGGAGTTATAAGAAACAAAGAACTCTTCCGGTGTTCAAGGGAAGAAATATTAGCTGATCTAAAAAACCAAGGCGAAGCTGACATAAAAAGAATTACCATAAAAAAAGAAAACCAAACAATACAAACAAACACTTATATATTAACCTTCAATTCACCAACAATTCCCAAAGAAATAAAAATCGGCTATATTGATAAAAAAAATAGAATAATACATTCCAAACCCTCTCAGATGCTTCAGATGCCAAAAATTTGGCCACCATGTAAGTGTATGCAATGGACACACTATATGTGGTAAATAGAGAGAGAGAGAGAGAGAGAGAGAGAGAGAGAGAAACCAAATCATACTACCGTCGACTGCAAACTCAACAACAGATGTCCCAACTGCAGTGAAAACCACCCATCCTATAATAGAACATTCCCAGTCTGGAAAAAAGAAAAACAAATCTTAACAGTAAAACACACCAGAAACATTCCCTATTCAGAATCCCGAAAAATAGTTGAAGGCTACATAAAAAAAAACATCTGCAAAACACTTGAACGAATGATTAACAACAGACTAATATGGTTTCTCGAGAACAATAAGTTAATCACAAACCTTCAAACAAGCTTTAGGAAAACAAGAAGTACAATTGATCACTTTATCCGCTTGGAAACCCTCATAAGAGAAGCTTTTGCCAAAAAAAAAAAAAGAAAAAAAATAACACGACAGCCATATTTTTGATATAGCAAAAGCTTACGACACCACGTTGAAATATGGTATAATCAAAGACTTGAAAAATATGGGATTGAAGGGTAGACTGCCTATTTTTACAAAAAACTTCTTAAACGGTCGAAAATTCCAAGTACGAGTCAGCTCAACACTCAGAACAACAAAAACAAGAAACAGGAGTGCCACAAGGTAGCATCCTATCTGTGACCTTATTTAATATAAAAATAAATAGCATTTTGAAATGCTTAAACTTAGGAGTCAAAGGCTCACTATACGGAGATGACTTCCTTATCTGTTGCAAATCAAAACATATTAAAACAATAGAACGTCAACTCCAACAATGTCTAAATAAGATAAACAACTGGACTATTAAAAATGGTTTCAAATTCTCCAAAAACAAAACACAATTTCTGCAACCTCCGCAAAATGCATAACGACCCTGTACTTAAACTAGATTCAACCGAAATCCCTATTGTTGAAAAACACAAATTCCTAGGTATTATCTTTGACAAAAAAACTAACATTCAAACCCCACATCAAACACTTAAGATCAAATTGTAATAAAACAATCCAACTCCTTAGAGTAATAGCATACAGACTGGAGTCCAGATAAAAAAAAAACACTCTACTAAAACTCTACCGAACATTAATACGATCCAAACTTCACTATGGCACATTCATCTATGGATCAGCCAGAAAATCCTATTTAAAACAATTAAATGCTATACGCCATCAAGGACTGAGACTAGCACAAGGAGCCTCCAAAACCTCTCCTATAGAAAGCTTGTACACCAAGGCAAATGAACCTCCACTATCAATCAGAAGACAAAAACTTGCCTCATGTCCTTCAAACCCTGCCCACAATGTCCTCTATTGCTTACAACATAAAACTTTCTTTGAAACAAAAACAAACCCCATCAAACCTTTTAGTCTCCGAATAGAAAATCTTGTCACCGAAATACAAATAGATAAAACAAATACTTAAATCCACCACTTCAAAAACCCCACCCTGGTTATTGAAACAACCAAAAATTGTACTAAATCTAACAAAATATCAAAGAAAACACACACCCTAGTCTCTTTCATGAAAAATTCCTTTCTCCTTAAAAATAACTGCCCCAGCCATATCCGTATTTATACTGACGGTTCCAAAAACGGAGAGAAAGTATCATGCGCTGCCATCCAACATAATACCAAGATAACAAAACGACTTCCTAACAGCACGACTATCTACAGTGCGGAAGCTAAAGCCATAGATTGGACACTCAACTTTATAACTCAAACAGAAGCTACCAAATTCATCATTTTTTTCTAACACTTTATCAATCCTAAAATCCCTTAAAACCAGAACCCGGATAATCTCCTAACCACGCAACTATTGAATAAACTAGAAATCCTATCAAAAACCAAAGAGATAGATCTATGCTGGATCCCAAACCATATTGGAATCAAAGGAAATGACTCAGCAGCCAAGAGAACCTGGAAGATGTCCGTAGACAAAAGCTTTTAAGATTCCATATACTGACTAAAAATAGAAATAAAAAAAAACTTTACCCAAAACAAATAGTAATTAAGATGGAACAACACTCCACACAACAAACTCCAGACTATAAAAGCTGAAATAGGTGAATGGAAGGAAGGATACAGAAAATCCTGCAGGGAAGAGATTATCCTATTTCATCTACGTATTGGACACAGACATCACCCACTCATATCTACTCAAACAAGAACAACCATAATGATGAGTGGGATGTCTCATTGGATGCCCCTTTCATATGGCCTTGTGCCACATCTAAGCAAAAAGCTTAGTAAATTACCACAATGATGAGTGGGACGTCACACTCCATATTCAGTAAAACACCTATTGATAGATTGCATCAACCTAACACCAAAGAGACAATATTTCTACACTGTAAACAATATGAAAACTATTTGAACATGTCAAAGTAGAAAAATTACTAGCATTTCTAAAAGCAGTTGGTTTATATCATCATCATCATGTCGCGCTGGTAGCACGGATATCCCTGACCCTCTCTCGCCACTTCTCCCTATCATTCATCACCCTAGGCAGGTCTTCAGTACAACATCCCGTATCCTCACATAGCTGCTGAATGTATGTTCGTGCTGGTCGTCCTGCTTTTGCACGGCCATGTGTGGGGGCCCATAAGAGTACATCACTTATGAGTTCGTCCCTGCTTCTTCAGCAGTGTCCTGCATGTCTGGCTCGTCTAACTTGAATAGTTTTCGTGATAGGAGGCAGGTGGTCTATATAAAAGAAATTAAACTTTCAATATTCCATTTATGTACATGATGCAAACACTGGACAACCAAATCAACAGAAATTGGCATTAAATAACCTGAAAAGGGTTGATATGCCATAAAACAAAATCAATCAATCTTTACCTAAGACCTAGCGTGAGGGTAGATAGTTATTATATGTATTCATGTTTTTCTGTTGCCTCTTTTAGATTTTTCTGTCACATTGTTAATATTCTCCAAAGGAGATAAGCAGTTCCGCATTTTTTTTTTTTTTTTGTATGTCTTGTAGGCTGGCACTACCGGTTATCTTGTTAATGTGCTTCTGTCCCTTTCTTGATCATACCCAGTGCTCCCACTACTACTGGTACGGTAGTAGTTTTAAGACCCCACATTTTCTATTTTTAGATTTATTCACTAATTTCATCTTTGATATATCGTTATCTGTTGACGCTGACATATCAATTAGAAGGCATGTTTATATTTTACAATTCTTAACGATTATATCAATTCTATTTCTCTTGATTTTTCTGTCAGTTTGAATTGCCGTTGCGGAAATCAGTCTAAGAATTAGGTGACCAGATACTAAGCGATTGATTTTTGTTATCAATATTTTTTTTCTACCTGTAACGGGTTTGATTCATTTTTTTAAAAAATATCTACTGATATTTTAATTATTTTTCAGGCAAAATCAATCAGATCTAGACGGGTAAGTAATAAAAGTATTCATTTTTCAAAATATCCCTTAATGTTTTTTTCATGTATTATTAGTGTATATATATATATATATATATATTTGATTGAACATCGTAGACATTTTTTGTCTCCATATATTTTTGTAAATCCTTTCGAATTGCCGTATTGATCTGAAGAGATTCGGCAGGAACTGGTTGATAAATCTTCCATAATTAGTTATTTTCCAAGTACTTTCTGCCCAACAAAAAATATGTAGATAAAAAGGGTCTATTATGTTCAACCAAATATGTATTAATGAAGAAATGCTGTCAATATATATATATATATACACACACACACAAAGGTGGACAGATTGGTTTGGTCTCTTTGTTTAATGGCATATTAACCTTCGTGGGTTATTTAATGCCCAAACCATCCTTGTAAAAGAACACCAGTTATACAATTAAACGCATATCTTGAGGCCGCAGTCCAGTACTTTAACCATTACAGCATGGAGACTCCACCACAATATAATGTAAGAACTTTCTGATTAACATTCGTTACTGAATTAAATATATGGACAAAAAAGGTAGTTCAATAAATAAACGTCGGGTATATGTTTTTTTTTCTTATTAAATTATGAACTTATTGATTACCCTACAAATCCAGTACACCCTCCTTTTTGGGTGGGGATCTTAATCTCCCCAGGGAATTCAGTTAGCGTATTGTAAGCTTCATTGACAGGACGATATAATAATAATAATAACAACAACCTGCAGACTTGTGTACTTTACTGTTTGGGCTGATCCCATGGTGAAACTGAAAGAAAGAGATAAGTACTGAGACCTTGCTCCAGAACTAAAAAAAAACTATGAAACATCAAAGTGACGGTAATACCAATTGCAATTTGTGCGTTCGGTACTGTCACCAAAGGATTTGACTTGGAAATAACTGGACGAGTAGATATCATCCAAACTACAGTATTAAGATCGACCAGAATACTGAGTAGAGTCCTGAAGACTTGCTGTGACTCAAAATCCAGTGAGAAACCTTCAGCTAATACTGGCGTGAAAAAGACGCAAAGGAATAAATAACTATTATTATGTACACATGTTACATTCAGAAAAATTAAAAATAAACTGGAGTGTTCAAATATCATACAAGATTTTCATTTTCGCTTTTTGTTGTTTTTCTCACATTTCCTGAGAAGAGTTTTCGGGAGACTGGAAGGTTGTCACTTGATCTCGTACAGAACTCATAAAACATTGATCATCATTTTATATTCGTGTGAGGATGTACAGAAGCCGACAAACACGTTTTAGGAGTAACCGAGTTCGAACTCCAGTTGGGCTATTGTGTTCACTTTCGGACTATACCCTGGGGGAAATGTATGAACCCCTTATACACACATCTATCACAACTGTTCTTCTACAAACATGGCTTTGGCATTAAATAATCAATGAAGGTTGATATTCCATTAAAAAAGAAACCAAACCAAACACGTTTTATGTTTTAGACTCCCGCATGTTTGTTTTTTTCTAACTGCTCAACTTCTTGTATTTAACTGGTTCGTTTCAAGTTTGAATCCCCCCGATTTTTAGAATCTAAATCACAGATGCTGTATTGCTTAACACGTGATATCCCTCAGTTAAAGTGCAGTTCCTTACAAAGCTTATTTCACACTGGAACCATTTACCAATGACATTCAACTGTTCATCATATTTTCCGTAAGTGTTGACCTCAGGGTCACATTTCTGTTGGAAACTTCTGCACCAGTGTCCCAATACTTTACACAAGATCATGTGACTATTCATCGATTTTTTTCTATTATCCTCATCATTATTGTTTGCTATTTGTGTGTATGTGGGTATTTGAATTTTCGTTTATGCGTTTTTCTTCGATATTTTGCTGTATGAGTGTGAGGGGTGGTTAAACACGTTTTGGCATTTTAATGTTTTAAATAGTTGTTTTTACCATTTCTTGTAAATACTTTCTTTTACCATTGGTTTTATGTTGCTTTTACATGTTTAATTTTAACGTTAGTTTTCGGTTGCTTTTAAATATCTACCTTTTACCATCGGTTTTAGGTTATTTTAAATATCTACCTTTTACCATTGGTTTTAGGTTATTTTAAATCCTTGCTTTTACCATTGGTTTTAGATTATTTTAAATCCTTGCTTTTACCATTGGTTTTAGGTTGTAGCCATCATCGTGCCAGTTATGTTGCTGATATTGATCGCTATGCTGTTTGTCTTATATCGAAAATATGCCGCAAATCTGACCTGCAGAGAAATTTGGCAGCGTTATAAAACGGTAAGTTTTTTTTTTTAAATAATAAAAGTGATCCCAAAAAGCATTTTTGTCTTGAAACGATATCAGCAAAAAAAAAAAACAATAATAAATGTTGCTTTATTATTTAGATATTTTTAATCACAATTCTGTATATAGCCTGAAAGTTAAACACTTTCATAATGAATGATTCTAATAGATGGTATCTATATATAAAGTGGCAGTAATGTTTCTTTGTCCGAGTCCGTGTTCTACAAGTAATTGCGTCACCAAAACAATTGTCTCACCTGCACTCAGAATCGGTGTTTCTCTAACACCTTCACAGCAGGCAAGATACAACAGAAGGTACTGAATATATGGTGTACCACTTCGTGGTCATTTCTCTTAGCTCGAGTGGTAGTACCACTTAGGGTTCCATTTATGTGTCAAAGGTAAAATTTTTAGGTAGAGGTCCTTCCACACTTAAGATGGATCGTTAAGGGTAATGCTGAATATAATACTTGCTATTAAACAAATTTGAAAGCAAAACAGAAAATTAAATAAATTGCAATTGTTGTAAAATTCTATCGCAGGTTACTCCGAAAATTGGCTCCCTTAGCGTTCCCATTTTACTCGCAGAAGTCGGTTTAGGTCTTTTGAGTGTTTGACCAGGCTTGAAGTTTGCTTCCAGCTCGAAACATTGATGATAATTTATATAGAAATAAACTTTCAAAAGAAAACTAGTTAATTTTTGTCAGAGTTGACATGGGAGTAATGAAACGAAGAAGTACTCCATAGTCCCTTTGGAGCTCCAAAACTGGAGCCTTTTACTGCCGGGTGGGGTTTATTGTCATACCAGAACTTCCATTATTTTTTTATTTAAATAGAGATACCTTGAATTCTGTTTACTGGTATTACTAAGGAGCGCATAGAGCCATGTCAACTGTGCTTCTACTGAGAGGGTTAGAACCCCCGTCCTAAAGAGTGTCCTGCATATTGCATCAGATGATGCGGTTTCAGTCCAGGAGTTTTGTGGAATATGGAATACTCCTGATTTGGAGTGGTAGTACCTGGTCAGATACTATCTATAGGTCAAATAGAACTGTTCAATCCGTTACAAAGGATTATTATTATTATTATTATTAGTGTTTGAAACCATGCGGCTGTGAGCAAATTAGTGATATTATATAGGAATACTTGACAAATAGAATTCCTAATGTTGAATAAAAATACTTGAAACCATTTAACAATGTGAAAACAAATAATTAATACTTAATAGAATTATTATCTTTAGCAATTCATTGGACCATTCAAATGAGTGGAAACAAATGAGCTCTCATTTAAAAATAAAATTACCTATAAACTATTCGATAAAAGATTATATACATAAATAGAAATGGGATGAGTTTTTAAAGGCGTCGTGTGTTTCCCAAGTACTTCGAATATAGCAGCCACTTCCTGAAGTGCCAGTAGCACATTTCTCGCCAATTCTTCCTCTTACCACTTGTAAAATTCTTTTCTTCAGTAAATTCCTTTTCCGCTTCCTCCTACAACGTGTTTATCATTTCATTATTCGTTACACTGAAGATGGCTCCAGTTTATAGCGAAAGTTCTTAGGGAGCATACGGTGCCTTCCTAAATCTATTTCATCTGAAAGCCAAATCACTCAAACGAAGATTTGAACAAATCAAAGATAAAATAGACAGTGTTTGTCCAATCTAATCAAACAGGTTTAAACGAGAAAATGCTGCATATTTGGTTTTAAATTACTGTCAAAAGTTGATATGCCATGAAAGACTAAGCAAACAGTAAGTACCAAATGAATTATGGGAGTCATTGGCTTAAAATCTGTGGATTAAGGCTTATACATGACTGAAAAACTCTTGATAATTCGCTTTAAGAAAAATCGGAGTTAGTCATGTTAATCTATTTTTATGTTTTCATGAATTTTACCAGCAGAAAAAAAATTCAGTAAGTGATCCAAGTTTTAAACCTTAACGATTAAGATTTCAAAACCAGTACACATTGATCTATTCGAGATTGATTATTTTTTCACTTGTGAGTTTTTCTCGCCACTTTTAACTGGTGGTCTCTCACTGGAGTCTAAGTGACAGTAAGTCTCCGCAGGTATCCTTTACTTACTTATAGCGGGTACCTACAACCTTCGCTTGAACTGCTTAGATCATGTGATATAAAAGTAAAGTAAAGTAAAGTTGGCAACCATAGTCGAGGGTGACCCGAAGACTCCCTTTTCGATAGCTACTACACCAAGGTGTAGGGGAGGGCGCTACTCCTTTCCCTGGATTGCTACACTTTACCCTTGATCCTTACCTTATAATGCTGAGTGTTAAGCAAGGTAGCATCAAGTACCATTTTTTTAAATCTTTGGTATGACTTGACCCGGGATTGAACCCTGGTCTCCCTGGCCATTGGCGAACACTCTAACCATTATGCCAATGTCCAATAAACGCTGCCAACTAGCACGTACCAGTTTTGCAAAACTTTTGACAACATCCTAGTATTTTTACCCACCTCCACCACGAAAAGGTTAAAGTGTGTGTGTTGTTGGGGGAATTTAAGGAATTTTCAAAACAGAAATATAAATGCTATGAAAATGTTTTCGCATTAAAGAGTTGTATTTATCCAACTACTCAACCAAAGACAGGATGTGACAGGGGGATAGTTTATAAGCGGAGTATAGCTGGTTTGAATTCAAGATTCAATTGGTACTGAACTAAAGGCGAAAATAGTGGATTGATTTTAAATTCTTTTTATTGATTGGCCCATTTCTTTTAACACTCGGGAAATTTGTCATAAAAGTTGTTTTTTTTTTTTTTGTGGTAACTGTTAGCTGGCAACGTGTGTATTTACTCAAATCCTCCGCTACTTGAAAGATACGACACAAGGTCAATTATTAAATGGATAATAGTTGATTTGAAATCAGTTTTCCATCTTCGAGACTGATTCCCATACAAAAGATGAAAAACCATTTTGCTCATCTATTTATCCATCGAGCAAGAATACTGGATTCCTGTCTTTCCCAAATTCATTCACACAAACAGCCTCATCTAGGATTTGAACTCTGCTCTCCGAGTCCATTTTCTATTACGTTAACCTCTGCAGAGCTTGGTATTAGATATCACACCAAAAATTCAAATACTTTTGGTTTGGTTTCTTCGTTTAATGGCATATCAAACCTTTGTGGGTTATTTCATGCCAAATCCATCCTTGTAAAAGAACAGTGATAGCACTATTTAACCCATAGCCTGGGGATAATGGGTTCATGCCTTTCCCTAGAGTATTACGCCGAAAGTGAACGTAATAGCGCAACTCGAATTCAAACTAACTTACTATGTCGTCACAGACCGTTACGTTTGTCACTTTACCACAAAATTTCCTTTTACCATTGGTTATAGGTTATTTTAAATACGCTATTTTACCATTGATTATAGGTCATTTTAAATACTTGCTTTCCCTATTGTTTTAATTCATTTTGCCTATTGTGTGTTGTTCCCCAAACCGATTACCATAGCGAGGCTAAAAAGTCCTTCCTGCCCTTCTACTTATCCATAGCTGGTTCATGCCTTTCTCAAAAGTATTAGTGTAAAATAAAATGCATACATGTTTTCATACCTTTCGGGGAAACTATTTTAATTTAAACGTTTCTATTTTGCAGACGTCAGACACGGAAATTTCGTTCGCCCACCTAAAAAGTCATGAGAGTCACGAGATGCTTGAGACGCTCTCTCAACCTCTGACCTCTGACGTACAGAACCCAATATTTGGACCGCAAGATCTTCTATTGGACGAACAGCAGCAACCTTGTTAGAATAGAGCATAAAAAAAACAAAAAAGAAAAAAAAAAACCCAAAAACAAACATGGCTGTCTATTTGGACTCATTACTAATAATTGGCACCTATGTGGTTTAAACAGTTTTTTGATAAAGATTTCATGAAAAAAAAAAAAAGACAAAAAAAACTGTTAAGACTTAGGCTGAAAAGTTCGTCGGCTGACCAAGATTCACACGGAATGTGACCAAATGAGGTCTAGTTTTAAGTTTTTCGTGCGGTCTAGACACTTCTTCCATGGTTGTTTCACTACTTTGACCCCACTTGCAAAAAAAAAAATAAAAATAAAATTAAAAAAAAAAAAAAAAATCAACAACAGATATGAAGTTATCATATGAACTTTTCAGCTCACCCTCGTGGGACTATCACTGTTATCTAACAAAGTCCGGCATGGAATACAGAAATGTATTTTAACATTTTTTGCTTTTTAAGAGATTCGAAAATGTATTTTCTTAAACAATTTGTTCCAGTTCGAAAGCTCCCCACCCACCCATTTTATAAATAAGAAATTAAAGTCTTTTCTTTTTTAAATTCTTTAAAGTGGAGAACTTCAAATTTATATTATTGGAATTTTATTCAAGATTCAAATTTTTATTCTTCAATTTACTAGGGTTAATGAAAAGTTTTACAATATTTATGCAACATGAGGCACAATTCGGTTAAGTATGGTCTTTGTTTGATTCCATCGAGTTCCTGGAATTCGTTTAGAGTCGTTCCAGCAGTTTTGCATTCTTTTTCTGCAGAAGGACTCCTTTTCTGTTAACAAAAGTTGAGTATTTTTGTTGCTCAGTGGCATACTCATTCTTAGTACAAGTTAACATCGATGGTTCGACCGCCCAAAACGAATTCTTAGAGAATTGTCCCCTTCATAATTGCATCAGAAACAGAGAATCACTTGTTCAAAAGGCTCATGTTTGGGGACAGGTTTTGAAAAGTGACCCTTAATTAATAATTGTTAATGACGTTAGAATTGCAGAAATATACACTCTGGGAGTTCCTTGCAAATATCCATTCGCCTCTGTCCTTGAGCTGGGGTAAATTCGTGAGGTCTGGATGCTTTTTTCCCCCAGGTCATGAAGGTGACAAACCACACTTAAGTTGGAAATGCCAAGCTCGCCTGATACTCGCCGAATGCTACTTGCCAGATTCGTCTCGATAGCTTCGAGCACGGCCTCGGAATTTATGGTTTTAGATCTACTTGAGCTTGATTGATTATCGAAATTTCTTGAACGATCTGATTATTCTGTGATCAATTACGCCCTTATCTTTCACATATCAAAAGATTCAGGGGTTTCTGCAACTTTATGATCCAGTTCAAACTCGGAAAGCATCAATTTCTGGATTAGACTTCGTTGCATGTTAACAAATGCGGCTTCTAAATCCTACACGAAGAGAAGTAATGTACAACATGGCAGCCTACCAACCACAACGAGTACCTACCATAACCACCACTTGAACTGCTTAGGTCACACTGCCAACTCTTACGTGACCACAATATTACAAAACATTTGACTCACCCCAGTAAATTGGTTTCCGTGTCATTTGGCGTTTCTTCCAATCGATTACTTAATTTCTTCAATCGATGCTGATTTGCTTAATTTTTAACCAAGAACGAAGGGGATGCAGGAAAGTTCTGGTCCCAACCAAGCAGGACTGAACATGGCAAATTTGTCAACAAATAATAAACCATACAATGGTGTTTGTGGGCCAGAATTTTACCAGGAATCCATTTATGACCTCAAAATAACCCTATGTTGCAAAAATTTATTAGCCCTTTAACACACACGTAAAAGCGCAAAAAAATGTTATTGAGGAATATGATTATAGAGACAACTCTTGTGTGATTAAACATGTCTTGTACCTTTTCAAATAACAGAGGCGAAATTGAATGAAATCACTCTAAAGAGATAGCATGTATATATAAAGTAATATGTTCTACCTAAGGGTTTTTTATATTTCCAAATACAGAGAAAATATTTCAGGGTTATTTTTACCCCTTGTTTTTGTGGGGGAGGGTTTACCGCGTTATAAAGCGTACAATTTTACCGAAATTGTCATAAAAATATATCAAACTTTTTCAGTATAGAAAATCGGGACATTTCTCTAGGGGTATTTTTTTAAATTTGAATATACCTAAGCTGGAAAGCGATTTTAAAGATTTCGCCACAATTTCCATGATTAATACGCACAAATTTTAACATTAATTTTTCGATAAAATTGTCAACTTCAAAACTCCGTGACTTAAAAAAAATATATATAATCGAAACATAATAAAGCAAAAACAAAAAATGTTTGCCCCAAAATCCAAGATTAAGAACTTACACAAGTCCTTGTTACACTAACAATCTTTTAAAAAAAGCCAAAGTCTGGCACAAGGCCACTATGGTTTGGTGGCACATCAACCATTCCAGGTTACTTAATGCTAAATCCATTTTTATGCATATAAACAATTCTATTTCAAACAATTCAGTTTAGCATATGTACACGATTTAGTTCTATTTTACCTATAGATAGGATGCTATCAGTTGCTACCACTCCAATAGCAATGAAGGGGTACTCCGCATTCCCCAAAGCTCCAGAATTACTGGAACCTCATCATTAGATTTAGTGTCATATACAGGACGCTCGATGGGGAGGTCTTACCCCTCTGCAGAGAAGCAGTCGGTATATCCTACAGCCCCAGCCGATTGGGCAAAGGCCACTATGATATATACCAAGGGTGGGCAAACTACAGCCCGCTGCACTGTTCTGTGCGGTAAAAAAAAAATAAATACTTGCACTTTAATCGAGACTAAATTCTTTTGATTTTAAAAGATGCGACCCTTTGATAATTCATAACCCTGTGATGCGGCCCTCCCACCAAAAAGTTTGCCCACCCCTGATATATACCATTCTACATATGCAGCCTACATTTTAGCACACTTGGCCCATATTTCATAAAGTTTCTTTGAGCCCTTCACAGAAATTTTAATAAGGTAAAAATGACATCCCCCCAGAATCAAAACTGATACTATTAGTTATTATTTATAACCAAAATCTACAGCTTTGAAACACCGTCGCTAAAAACAAAATATGAATAAAGATATAGAAAGGATTATTTGTTTTGGGGCGACTACACATATTTTCGATTACAATTGTTCAATGCAGTAGAATTTAATAAAAAAAAAAAATAATACCGAATCCTATTTACCCAACCCCTCCTCTCGGGCAGGATATAACACAAGGTCAATTTTTAAGCGGAGTTTAACAGGTTTGAGGTCAGAGTTTTCCTTCTCCTATACTAGTTGCCTCACCAAGGCTGAAGAACCCAGTCTGTCCTACTATTTACCCATAGCTGGAGGGAGAATAATTGGATTCATACCTTTCCCCAAGGGTATTAGTGCTACGTGAAATGAAATCAGTCTCGTTGAACTCGTGTCGCTGTATCCATTTCCTACGACGATAACCAATACACCTCGGGCAATAATACCTAATGACATCCATTTTCATTGTAATGTTCCACGAGAAATAAAGAAATACTGCTCTATTTGGTTTAGAGGAAAATTAGCTTTTTATAAAAACAAAGATTAAGTGTGGACTGACAGTGAAATAAATGTTTCAGCTTAAATATTCCAACGAACAAAAGAGAAAGGAGAGATGGAGCTATTAAGTATAAACAAACGAGGGAGATGGACGAAAAAGAACAATGTTGGTTCGGTTTAATGGCATAATCTTCGTGGGTTATTTATTGCCAACTCCTCCCTTGTAGAACAAAATACTATTAAACCCATAGTTAAAGTGATAAGGGGGGGTTCATTCCTTTCTCAAGGGTATTAGTCCGAAAGTAAACATCTTAGTGCAACTGCAGCTCCAACTAGCCTCTTTCGAAGCTGCAGTCCAGCTCTTTAATCATTACACAACAGAGACTTCCTGGTAGGAGCGCGTGTGTAAAACTTACATAGCAGAAAAGCTGAAATAAAGATTTTCACTGATGTATTCCGTTATAGCTGTCTATTTGTATGTATGCATGTAACAATTTATTTACTTCGTTTGTGATATAGTAAAGTTAGCGACCGTAGTCGAGGGCGAACTGAAGGCTCCCTTTTCAATAGCTACAACACCGAGGAGTAAGAGAGGGTGCTACTTCTTTCCCTGGATACGTACCTTATAATGCTGACAGTTAAACAAGAAGGTATCAAATACCATTTTGAGTTTTTGGTATGACTCGACTTGATATTGAAACCCGGTTTCCCGGGGCTATTGGTGAACACTCTACCCACTTGGCCAATAGGCCGGTATATCAACTCTTAAAAAAGACAACAAAAAAATACTTAAGAAAAAAAAAATTAAGGTAATAACCCCCAAAAATATTCCGGTTTGTTTTACTTTTGTTCCTCTTTTCAGTCTATGTCGCTTTAGAAAGCAACCAGCCTGGGAAAAGGAAAAATTCTTAATGTGTTATTCAGAAGAATCTGTAACACATCGTTGTACCATTCTTCTGCTGTCAGCTCATCTCAAAAAGTCTGATTCAACACATGCTTTCATCCCTGTGAACATATAATCAGTCAAAGAAGGATTCATATCTTTAACTGTTCTCTTTGTCCCATACATGTCAAGATCGACGTGGAGTCCATATATATATATATATATATATATATATATATATATACTCCACATCGAACTTGATACATAGGTATAGTGGAGAAACTCATGTTGTAAAGGTTATCGTCGTACGTAATGGATAAGGCTGTTTACATTTTTCGTAGAGCTCATGCCTTTGGGAAAGATATTAATCTATTCTCCCTCCAACTATAGATAAATAGGACAGATGGAGGTTTTTAGCCTTGGTATGACAACTGATCAAGTTAAATTTCACTTAAAAATTGACATTGTGTCAAATCCTACTTGACCAGGGGCGAGTAAGTAAATATATGCTTTTAAAGTGGCACATTCTGGAGAAGCATTCCTTATACCAAACGTGTCAATTCGATTTTCCATCTTGTATTCCTTTATATAGAGAGGGAGAGAGATTAATGTGGGTCCAACGAGAAAAAAAACTAAATATTTTGAAATGAAAAGATCCGTAAATGATATCAATTTTAGAATTCGGGGGTTATTCAATAATCCATTTGAGTGAGTATATATATATATATATATATATATATCTTTGAACATAATAGACATTTTTTGCCGAATATTATAAAATCAATACGGCAATATGAAAGATCAACAAAAAAATATGTTGACTAAAAATGTCTATTATGTTCAAGGAAATATGTATTAATGAAGAAATGTTGCACATATATATATATATATATATATATATAGTATAATGAAACTTAACGTCTGTGTGAGTACATAGAACAAAAAGGAATAGAAGATACATAAAAAAACAAAGTATTCATTCTTATGTAATATTTTACAAGAAAGACCATGAGCTACATTTACTTTTCAGTTCTATTAGGGGGATTAAAGGGGGCAAACGCCCCCCAAAGAAAATTCAAATACCTCCGATTTCGATGAAAATAAAAACATGACTACTAGGCACTAAGTAAAGTCGATTTCCAAAATTTCATCATCTTAAAATAATATTTACCTGCCTCCCAAGAAGAATAATATTTACCCCCCCTCCCAAAAAGAATAATATTTAACCCCCACCTCCGGCGAAGAACTCCTTTGCAAGTGCAAATCTATCCAGTTTTCATGGAAGATACATAAAAACTACATGAAATTCACTTTCCAGTGCAATGACAGGGGAGGGTATAAAGGGGAGTAAACGCCCCCCCCCGGAGAAAATTCGAATACCTCCTATTGCTAATGTTTATTGAAAAGTCAGGATCTTTATCTGAGAGTGTATACCGATTTGATTATTGCCAACTGAGAAAAATACCAAATCACATATTTCAAGGGTGGACTGATTTGAAAAATAATTATGTTTCAGAGTTTTAATAATTTCTTATTTCCTTTTCAAATTGCTTTACTTTCTGTATTTTTAAAAACATCTTTATGCAGCCATTTTCTTGATACAAAGTTTACCAGCATCATACTTGATTTTTTTTTAAGTATCACAAACATTTATAATAAAGATGTTTTATTATTAGGGCAATAGATCTATAATTATTAGCGTTTGTTGTGATTGAATAAATATTGCAATATGTACGTCTTTATAATTTTCTTCAAGCTTTTATTTACTTGTATATTTACATGCAGAAACCACAGTCTCTGTGATGGCTGCTTCAATTTATAAACCAAAATATTGAGTGAATTGAATTACCATGACCAGAAAAACCAGCGAACACTTACACACGAAATGCAGAAACACTGGACAGCTGTTTCGACCTTATTAGGTCTCATCAGCAGTCTATACCGTGATCTCCACCACTGGAGATCAAACCAGATTGCAGAGCCGAAACTCTACAACCGAGCCATCAGTCCATATCGTACACAAGTGACGCCAAATTAACTAGTCATGGGCAATAAAATATGAGATAAAGAATGAGATTATATTTGATTTAAAGAAAGCACCTCTTTTACGCAAAACTGGCATTCCTTTCTTTTGAGTTACAAGAATGGATATAGATTTATAATCTACAGGATTGTTAACTATATTTTCATTAAGATAAACGCGTATTGAATTTAATAGTATATCAGACTACATCATAATTTTTTAACCGAAGCCTGGCAATAAGAGATTGCAAATGTTCCGCTCCAAAGCATTACATAATACCGAAGCAGTAACTTTAATTAGAATACAATTTTTTATGGCTCTTTCTGAACCCAGTCAACGACGGGTATTTCTGCTAGTGTTTGTGCATAGTTGCATTATGTATAACATGTTTCGGATATTCTAATCGTCTTTCGGTAATTGAAATGTTGAAAAACCTTGTTTTAGTCGATTCCAGACACTTTAGTTCTTTACGGTTTCCCCTTAAGACGATGTAAATTCTGTGTGTGTGTATATATATATATATATATATATATATATATATATATAAAACACACACGTCTTTATTCTGTATAGTTTAGTTTTATGGCATATGAACCATTGTAGGTTGATAATGCCGAATATAGTTAATGCATATATAAGTTTGGTAAATATAAGTCAACAAAGTGAAATGTTCCAAGTATTGCTATGTATAATAATTCAGTTAAATAACAGTTCTATTTCAATCAACTCAGTTTAGGATAAGTAATTTGTTTGTACTCAGTTAAATTATTAGTTCCATTTCAAAAATTCAATCAAGCATGTCATATATTTTCCCTCAGTTTAAATGTCACAGTTCTATTTGACCCCTTAGAGAGGACCCTATCAGGTGCTCCCAATCTGGGCCAAAGTGGACCAGGAAGCGATGGCATTGTAGGGATACGAGTTCCCAAAAACTCTAGCAGTACTTGAACCTCAACATGAGATTGTTTAATGTCATATATCAGGTCTTACCCCCTCTGCAGAGATGCAGTTGGTGTATTCTACAGCTCCAAGCGACGACGCTGTATGTATTCTATGTCCATAATAGAGTTCATTTGATGAATATATTGTTTAACTGTGAGATTTTCTAAATAGGGGGGTGTTAGAAAGTGCATTCTCACACTCCACTAAACTGATTTTTTTCTTTTCCACATTTATAGTATATTTAGATCAAGTTCACTCAAAAGTTAGAGGAATAGAGATGGAAAAAAATTACTACCAATAAAAATATTCTCAATGGAAAGGGGAATGTGTGTGTGTTCGTGTGTGTAAATAATGGAGTAAAATCCAACAATATAAAGAAAAAATTGATAACAAGGTAATCCAAGCAGAAAGAGAGATTTATTAACAAAGTCGACACTATCACGTTTCAGTTCTAATGAACCATCATCAGGACTGGGAAGGATGATATTTAGTGATATTAAATCAACGATGGACGTTTAAAAATGTGTACAAAACTGTGGGAAATCTATATATCGGGAGAGAGTTGGCTGTTTAATCAGTAGATCAGCGTTTGATTTTAAAAGCTCTCCTCCTGCTTGGATTATCTGGTAATCAATTTCTCTCTCTCTCTCGCATTATATATAAGAAATTTATCGCTGAGAGTTGGGGATTAGCAGATGGAATTCACATACCAAAAGAAAAAGATTCCAGAAAACTTGATCAGTTTCGACCAATTTCATTACTCCATGTAGAAGGTAAGATCTTTTTAGGTGTCAATGTGAAGAGGATGACGAGACTCGTGATAAACAATGGATAAGTTGATATATCAATACAAAAGGCAGGAATTCTCGATTTTCCAGATTGTATTGAACATACCACCATGTTGTGGGACTGAATAAAAACAGCTAAAAATAATAAATCAGCCGAACTTCACGTCATCTGGTTAGACCTAGAAAATACATATGGTTCAGTAAGATACCAACTTCTTAAGAAAGCAATAGAGTTCTTTTGAATTCCTGAGGACATTAAAAACCTCATATCATCGTACTTTAAATGTATGTATGGGGGGGGTTCTAATAATAGATATTCAACCAACTCGTAAAAGTTGAATATTGGCATTATGATGGGATGTATTATCACTCCACTGCTTTTCGTATTGGTAATGGAGATATTACGTAGTGCTTTAGTCAACACAGATAAAATAACCAGTCCATCAATGAAGGCTTTTATAGATGATGTAACTAGTCACAGAATCCAGATCACACACGGAACAACTGGTGTCCCACCTACAGGAGCTCTGCAAATAGCTGGAGGGAGAACAATTGGATTCATACCTTTCCCAAGGGTATTAGTGCTATGTGAAATGCAATCAGTCTCGTCCAGGATTTGAACTCGTGTCGCCGTGTCCATTTCCTACGACGATAACCATTACACCATGGTATGTGTAAGTGTATGTTTGTGTGTGTGTGTGTGAGATGGTATCTGTAAGGATTAATTTAATTAGGTTTGGTTTCTTTGTTTAATGGCATATCAACCTTTGTTGGTTATTTAATGCCGAAGCCATTCTCCTAGAAGAACAGTTGTGGTACTATTTAACCCATAGCTGGGAGGATAAGGGGGTTCATACGATTCCGCAGTCCATCGCTTTAACCATTACACCACGATGACCCCTCCCTAATTTAATTATGATTATTTTGTGTATGTGTGTATGTGTGATGGTATCTGTAAGGATTAATTTATATGCTATTTTTTGCTTAATATGTAACATTATAATTCTATCAATATATTTTAATAAGAAAAGAAAATATTTTGCAACTTCAATAAAATAAAAAAATCTTTATATTTAACTTTTTTTTTTTTCCTGAATTCGTCAGTTTCTGTTTCTTTCTCATTTTATTTCAATTTCATCCCGTTTTTTTTTTTTCAAACAAATAAATTTAAGGCTGCGAACATTCCTGCAAATCTACCCACATACTAATGATCTCTTTCAAAGCATATGTATTTAGAAGATCTAATTTTTTGGCACACATAATAAAAATTATATCTCCGAACGTACCCCACCACCACCTCCATCTGGGTCTGTAAATTACACAAACTGCATCTCTTTTGAGGGGGTAAGACAAGTTTTCTAGTTATGATACTAAACTGTATCTTATGGTAAGGTTCAAGTTCTGTAGTTTTGGGTAGTATGTAGAATCCATTCATTCCCATTACTCTCAGGTCCACTCTGACCCGCAATCGTAGTACCTGTTTGGGTCCCATCTATTTGTCAAATTGAATTATGTTAAATAACAATATACAAATCCATTTAACTGAATGCAGACAACCGAGCTCTGGGTTGTTTTAAAATCTTATCTAAACACGATATATATATATATATATATATATATATATATATATATATATATATATATATATATATATATATGAAAGTAAATATGGATGAAGGTAGCTGAAAAACATAATCCAGATAGGTGAATTTATTATGATTTAAAGTCGACGTTAACGTTTCGGTTTCAGTAACCATCAAACGTTAACGTCGACTTTAAATCATAATAAATTCACCTATTTGGATTATGTTTTTCTGCTACCTTCATATATATATATATATATATATATATAGGATTAGAGCATTAAATAACCTAACAAGGGTTGGTATGCCATAAAACATAACCTACCAAAAGAATACGGCATAATCCTAAATTGAATTTTTATGTGTATAGACAAGGTTTACACAAGGGTTGTTTAAAAAATTCTAAGGTAACATTTTACATTTATCCCATACCTTTCAAATTTGAATGGACCTCACCTGTACATAAATAAAGACAGAAATCTGATTTAGTTTTTTTCTGTCACATCAAAAATCTTCAGTTATGGCTCTTTCATCCCGAAGTTTAAAATTTTTTCTAAACAAACCTTTATATATATATATATATATATATATATATATATATATATATATATATATTGTCATCCACAGACAGATCTGTTTCGTTCTATCCGAACTCATCAGTGTGGCTAGACATACAAGATTCCTGTAGCTGGGATCGAAATCCGGTTGACTCAAACGTCAATGAAACTTTATGCTATAAAGACACTATAGTGTCTAGTTCAGTTTTTGTTTTCCTCAACGGGCCATTTCCAGTGTCTTTGTAGCATAAAATAAATATAAAACCGAGTTAGTCGCAATAGAATAGATGTGTGTGTGAGAACAAAAAAGATAAATACAAATATCGTTATATGGAGGTGATAGGAATTTATTTTTTTAAGGAAACACGTTACTTTTTTTATAACAAATATTTGAACACTATTGACAGCACATAGATTCAAAACAGAACGCCAATAATAAAAATAGAATTATTAAAACTTTATAATCTTTTCGTGTTATTTCAAAAGCCGAAACGTTTAACTTTTGGAAGATTAGTCAAGCTAAAAATAAAACCATACAACGAAGACCTCATATTTTAACATTTTTATACAATCAAATTTATTTCCTGTATATATATATATATATATATATATATATATATATATATATATATATGGTTCGCTACAAACGCACTAAGTGAATTAGTGACAACCAACACTGTTACAATATATATATATATATATATATATATATACACACACACATGCCTCAGAAAATTTGCACTTCAAATATATAATAGATAAAACATCCTACCTGAAAACAAGACTGAAATTTCTGTGTTTTGTTTAATTCATTAATAGTATTATTAGAATTGAAATTCACCTTGCTCTTGAATAAAAAATCCCCGAAATTGTATTGAGTTAAAAAAGCTGTTTCGTTTTTTGCCAAAATACGTTTTCAGTCAATCTCTTAACTGTGGATAAATTTAGTTTTCTTTTAAAAAATGGAGAATCATACGCTTCGTAACCACGATTAATAAAAAACTCCTCAGTGAATTTTTGGTCTGCAGGAGATAAATGAAACCATTCCATGAATACGTAATTGACGTGTACTGCATCAAAGAATTTCTGACCGCCACGAAATACTTTTCCTTCGTTCCCTTCAACATCGATTACCATAATCGCTTTTTTCAGAGGCACCAAATCGATGAGTTCGTCTAACAACACAGTACTTTTAATTTTCTCCTTATACACATTTTTGTTGAATGGCTTCTCACCTTGTCTACTTTCAACAATGGCCGATTGACCAAGGTTATAAAGTTTGGCAGCAAACTGGAGTTTTTCATGCTTGTCTGATAAAGGCCTTGTGACGAGCGTGATATATTTCTCAAAGCGATTAACGACGATAGATTGGTGAAATCTTTCAATGTTTATGTCCATTGCTTCGATAGCAAGTGTTCGTCTTTGGAGGTTAGCGGCCAGGAGGCTGAACATTCCTAGATTGGCTCCAATATCGATAACTCCATAATCAGGATTCGCAACGAGGATATCTTGGAGGCTTTTGCAATGTTCTCTTTCCCAAATTTTCTTCTTTCTTATATAATTCGTGATAACTTCATGAGAATTATAGTGGACACAGATAGGTATTTCCCCTTGTATTGTTGTAAATGGAATGCATTCCAAGGGAGACTTGATTTTCTGGCTATAGTTGAAGACATAATCAGGGATAGTGACAGAGAAATGTTTTAATTGTGACATCTCCCACAATTTGGCGAGATTTCGCGATGAGAATTTTTTTAATAATAGCGTCTGTTTTAGGTATGAATCAAGTAGAAATACAGCAAAAACAATGATGAGGATTAAGATTACAAATTTAAACCGTCCCATTCTGTTATGGCTATGGTTTAAAGGAACTTAAAATAATGAAAATTGAGTCTGGGGTTAGTAATTTTAGGCAGATTTTCCGGCTTCATCGGTTGAAAGTGACTTGATTTGGTAATTCAAATCTACTGAAGAAATTTTTTAATATTCTGTCGTTGAAAAAGAAAAAAAAAAAAAAAAGGAACAGAAAATCAATTATTACCTTAGAAAGAAAAAACGTGGACAACCGTGTTTTTTTTTTGTTTTGTTTTTTTTTTGCCTCAGTTCATACGTTCGTCTTCCTTTTTGTGTTTTATTTACCTTTTCTTCGTTCTTTTCCATTTAGCCTTCATTTATTCTTTCTTTTTCTTTGTTCTTTTCTATTTTACTTTTCTTCATTAGTTCTGTCATTCTTTCTTTCTTTTTCTTTCCTACCATCCTTTACATTTTGTTTGTTTCTCTCTTTCTATATCTTTTTTAATCTTTGTTTCATTTCATTTAAAATTTATTTTTTTCTTTTTCGTTCTACTTCATTTGACTTTTTTTTTTCTTTCTTCATTCTTTCGCTTTTTCCACTCGGCATTTATTAACTAAGGTTAGTATATCAGCAAGCAATCGCTTCCTCATATATGATTTCCAATGAAAATAGCTTTCACTGCTCAGAACAACAGCTGTCTGTAAGAATAAATAAAACACAGGAGTACAGTCGATGAATGTAAATCTTTGCGGGTGGGACCAAAATGGTATGTCCATAAGTGCGAGTTCCTGGATGGTCGTCACTTATAAGTTCGTCATTTCATCTCCAGTCTTGGACGTCTTAGTTTCTGAGATGGGAGGGGAGGGGCTGTAAAACTGCAGGTTTCCATTTAGCTTTTTCTCCAAGTATTTCATTCGAGTCCAAGTGGTGCAATTATACAGTAGTACTGACATGGCTATCGCTTGTAAGAATTTCCATTTTATATTTATCAGAGATCAGATTTCCATATGGTCATTAACAGGTCAAGAACGTCCATGCATTAGGTATACGCCCATTTAACAACACATTCAGGAGATGGCATTATTAGCGATGTATATGAACTAGCCTACAAAATTAAAGACTTTCCATTTAATTGGAAGATGCCACTATCATTGATAGATATATAAGATCTCTAATCAATTTAGTTCATTTACGGACCAATGCACCCGGTTGTTTTCAGAGATTAAGCTTGAGCGATTGGATTTTGGAAGATTGGTTATGTGGACATGGATCTCATATGATAATATATTGCTGCCGAAGTATTAATAAAATCTAAATTATTTTTAACAAAGAATGACAAGATTGGTTGGTATTAACTGATATTGAAGAGTGTTGATTTCAAAGCTATCGGCTGCGAATAAATAACTGCATTTGAGAATATTTTCAGTGAACTAAATATCAAAGTTCGGATGATATTTTAAAATGCTTCAATGAGAATGTCACGCTCACAAGCTGTTGGTGAAAGGTTTATGAAAGATCTGATCGTAAAAAGTTCTTGGACGAGCTAAATGTCATTTATAAAACAGAAGACCAATCGGGAGTTGTTTGAATTAGAAGACTAATAAAACATTGAGTGAAAGTAAAAAAGAAATACAGACGGCGTTCCTAGTAGTTGATTAAAATTCAAAAATGAAAGCAAACAAAGTTGCAGTGAAGACGGATAGATAAACAGTGATATAGAAACAGAACGTATCGATATACATACTTACAATAAATATATATATGATAGATGTATATACGAGGATTATTAAATAAGTTTCCAGACTTTTTTCGTATGGGCACTTTTATTGATAGTACACACATGAAACACTTGTCCCCTTCGAAGTAATCTCCTCCGACTGCAATGCACTTGGTTACGGTAAAAAAAGTTTGATAAATGTTTGTTGACTGGGTGGAGTGGTACGGTGTTTATTTTGTTGGTTAACATTTTTAATCGTGCGTTTAATTTGTTCATCAACAATATAGTTAGGAAACCCATTATTGATGACAGCCTACTTTATGTTTTCTAACTCTTTATAAAATATTGTTTTGGAGGAGGAGATCAGTTTGGCACGGGATATCAGATTATGAATAATTGCTTTTTTATATCTGAAGGGACATTCACTTTTAAAGTTGAGAATACAGGAGTTATTACAAGAGGGTTTTTGTGAGTAGAGGTTGTGAAGTTATTAGTAGTAGTATCAATGAGAACATCTAAAAAGGAAATTTTATTGTTTTTGTTTAGTTCATGAGTAAATTTAGGAACTGAATGTTTTTGGAAGGTGTCTTGTAGTATGTTGATTTCGTTAATATTATTAGTAAGAATAAGGATATCATCAACATATCTTTGGTATAGTGGAGGTTTTTTATGCAATTAAAAATTCTATTTTCGAGGTCGGACATGTAGAAATTACTGAAAATCGGGCCCAGGACAAACCCCATAGATATGCCATATTTACGTTCAAACAGATGGCGTATCTATAACGTCTGTACTGGGCCTGATTTTCAGGAATCAAATGCACTAAAATTATAAATCAGATGAAAAAATATTGAAAACATTGATTCACAGAAACATACTCCCCACTGATCCTAATAAAACGATAAAACCTATAATATATTATAATAAGTTTAAAACCTCCAACTTAGTCATTAGAAATAATTCTCTGATAATAATATATATGTTGGTTTAACCTCAACTACCCTGTCGAGGAGACTTACAATGCACCTTTCTGATACAAGTTCAATAGCTCAGCATTTAAAAAACATTCATGCCCAACAACAGAACTACGGAAAATTCTCACCGACAACACAACAATATTAGAACATCAAAATAATAAACAAAAACTACAGATTCTCGAAGCACAACATATTAGAAACATACAACCGAAACTTAATAGAACTAATTTTCAAACCAGTGCTAATGTACTTAAATGTCTTTAGCTACTGACACTAATTATCGAAACCCATTTAAAAGCAAACACCATAATCTTCAACGGTGAAGGCGCTCTTACATAGTAGTAATATGCAAAAGCAAAAGTTACATCACTTTTGTAATAGATCCTCCACTGATGATGGCCCAAAGTCGGGCAGAAAGTACTAGGGATACATACAACTATGGACAATACATAAATCAATTCCCGCCGAATACGGCAATACGAACGGATCCAGAAGTAAATATGTAGACAAATCTCTATTATGTTCAATGAAATTTGTGTGTATATATATATATATATATATACACACAAACACACGCACATATATATTCATACTCACACACATTTGTACACACATACATATATATGCACATATATATATATACGTACACACACATATATACAAACACATACACATATATTCATACATATATATATGCACATACCTCATATATATATATATATATATATATATACGTACACACACACACACATATATATACATACTTACACACACACGTGTCTATATATGAATACTGTATGCATTGTTATTTAACGGTAGCAATTTAATGTCATTCATTCATTTGCATACTATTAAATCGATATGCATATATGATTTGATTTTTTCTATCCAATTAAATTGTTTCAAATTGTCCTGTTTAATAATTCTATTTAATATTTTTTACTTCTTTGCAGACTGAAGTGTTTACAAATGTCTCTATTCAATATAAATTATTCTATTGAACTCTATTCATTCATTTGCACACAGTTGAATAGTTTCAAGTGCTGCTTTGCTTTTCTAACAATTCATTTAGATCGTCATTTGTTTACACACGGTCAAATGATTAAATTGTTCTATTTCGAACAATTCAATTTTGTCTGAGTCATTTGTTTGCACATGTTCTCTATGTTAAATTGTTCTATTTGACTCATAGATATGACCCTACGAGGTGCTACCACTCCAGACCCGAGTCGATTTCTGTGTAATGGCAATGAATGTATAGCAGAAAGAAAGAATTTCAAATTATTATTTTGTGCGGGAATTGCTTTGGCCGTTGGAGTTCGAATTTATATATTTCAGCCAATCAGAATGACTGATGCCATTCTGCTCGGGTCACCTCCCCAGAGAAACATGAAAAGGTCGCACTAACCATTTCTCGACCTCTCTTTTCGCTACCTCCTTGCTAGCAGCAATGACAGACCAGCTGACACGAGAGAGAACATTCTCTCTCTCTCCCCTGGGCTGATTCCAACAGCAGACAGAGGGACTTTTAATCTCGAGAGAGTACATTCAACATTTGTTCCTCTGCTTCCTTTTGGAGACCATTCCTTGTCAATTATTTCTCCCTCCTAAATCGAATGGACCTCGAAGCTTCCGGCTGAGTACTAAATTCCTGCCCGGCTATGTAGAACTGTCCCTCTTATTACTCACAGTACAAAGGAAAACTTCCTCTCAAACTGCCATTAAAGCTTCCCCTTTGAAAACTATCAATATTTTCGTCAACGCCTTCATTATTTATTTTCTTTCTTTAAATATAACAGGAAGCAAAAAGGGCTACTCAACACTGCCATTTTTTTTTTTTTTTTTTTTTTTTATAAACGGTAATATTATATTCCCAATTGTCATAAATAGTGACCCAAACGACGTAAAGGGAACGCAACAAGATATTGAGAATTTTCAATTTGTTGCCAACCAGCTAAGACGCATTCAACCCCATGGGGAAAGCAATATGGCCGATCGATGGTAGACGACCATTGCCACCTCCCACACCGTCTATATATCACTAAGCTTACTACTGTGAATGTTTACACACACAAACTTGAAATAGATAACTTACCACGTGGTACAAAAAATGTTAACACGGAAATGAACGACATACCCACGTGAAATAACTCCGCAATGCGACTTGTCAAAAAAAATTCCACCGAAATACTAGCGACTTAAAAAGAAGCTATCCACGCTACCAAGCAAAGTTACTTTACTTTTTTTTCCACCACCATTGGAAAAAAAGAAAGTTACTACTACAGAGAGTAAAATGTTCTACAAACAAGCGAGGCAACACACTTTGCCACCCCCACTTTCTCTTTGAATCACCAAGCGAGTCGAGTACAGCAAGAACTGATATTTTCCTCGCTCGCTATATTTTCGTGCGACAAAATTTTAAAATATTTTTTGTTGCTTTGCATGAGTTTATTTTTCTCTCATTTTCACAGGACTCTTTTTCTTTTTTTTTTTTTTTTTTTGTAACACAGTTCAGTGTCAATTTGTTTTACCTCGTTCCTGAAAAAAAAATTTTTAACACACACATTAAAAAACAAATTTTTTTATTATTATTGGCCTGTGACTTGCTATATTTTTCGTTTAACACCATGAGTTTCAGTTAGTTGCCTCCTTATTCAGATGATGCAATATTGTGGTTTGCTCTGGTCGACGCCTTTTTCAAAGTGCATGAAATTTCGCCTGAGCGGCAATTCACTTTGTGTTGTATGCTTTCTTCACTCGCTAAAACAGTAAGGGAAATTTTAGCAAGGCCGACTCCCGACCTTACGTATGAAAAAAGTTCTACAGAGAAATACTGCATCAGCTGAATGTCGATTCAAGATGAATACTGATTCAAGATGAAATACTGCATCAGCTGAATGTCGATTCAAGATGAATACCTCGGAGATAGAAAGCCCACAGAATTTCTGAGGCGTCTTCTTGAACTATCAGATTCGGTTGCAGAGACTGCAACAATAATTTAAAAATTATTTTTTCCCGGTTACCTCCTGAAGTAAAAACAATTTTAGCCCCTACGTTAGAGGTATATTCGATAGAACAATTAGTGACAATGGCTGACCAGATATTGGAATTTTCTGCTAGAACTATCCAGTTTTCTTTGCCGGCACAAACAGTAGCGGCTACTGACGCAAAAAGGGTTTCGTCTTCGTCTCTGGAAGAATTATTGGCGAAGATAGACACTTTAACACACCAGTTGGAAAATTTAGAGCTGGAAAGGCGACTTCCTCGTTTTCGTAAACGTAGTTGGAGTACGTCTCGTATGAGGGAATCAAATGCCTCAGGTTATTGTTGGTATCAGGCCACATACGGCAATAAGGCTCATAAGTGTAAAAAAAAAAAACCAAAAAAAAAAAACCTTGTTCTTTCGGTTCGGGAAATGAATCACAGAGGACCTAAGCACATCACGTGCCTCCGGCGAACACTCACTAAATCGTGCATTTTTTTTTTTTTTTTTGTGAGAGATCATGTGTTTAACAAGTCGTTCATGGTTGACACATGATCTTCATGCTCTATTTGGCCTTTACGTCTGGTTTCAAACAAACAAAAGAAGTCGTGTGTATCTCTGCACGCAGTTAATTTATCTACTGTTGACACTTATGGTCAAGTTTCCCTGGCTATGAACCTCGGTCTTCGCCGAAATTTCCGTTGGATTTTTATAATTGCAGATTTGCCTTAACTGATTTTTGGTGCTGATTTTTAGACCAATTTAATCTACTAGTTGATGTTAGACAGAAACTGGTGGATAACTACTTCTGTCTGCTCCTGCACGTTCTACCATCATCATCATCATGTCGCGCCGCCAGCGCGGATATCCCTGACCCTCTCTCGCCATTTCTCCCTATCATTCATCGCCTCCGGCAGGTCTTCAGGGTTACATCCTGTGTCCTCACATAGTTGCTGTATGTAAGTTCGTGCTGGTCGTCCTACTTTTGCACATCCATATGTGGGGGTCCACAGGAGTACATCACTTATGAGCTCGTCCTTGCTTCTCCAGCAGTGTCCTGCGTGTCTGGTTCGTCTGACTTGTATAGTTTTCGTGATGGGGGCAAGTGTCCGTATAGTTGGAGTCTCGTGAGGTGTTGTCGCCAGGACTTGTTTAATACTGCTCTCAACATTCTTGTGCAATTTCCGTCTAGTTTCCTCTCCAGCCGCTTCGTTAGCGTCCATGTGGTGCATCCATATAGCAGTATCGACACAACCGCTGCCTGGAAGAAACTGCATTTCATTTTATCAGTTAGGTCCGACTTCCATATGATCGAGAGCCTATCGATAGCTGTCCATGCCTTCGTCAGTCGTGTGTCGATATCTTTTTCGGTTGATGAGACGCTACTTCCTAGGTAGGTGAATTTGTCTACTAGTTTCAGAGAGGCTCCGTCTAGTGTGGCAATGTTGCCCGTTTGGTTGTAACACATATATTCAGTTTTGTTTGCATTGACATGGAGGCCAATGCCAGCTGCGGCTCGTTCCAGACTATGCAGTAGTGTCTCTGCTTGATTAGGCGTATTCGCTAGTAACGCCAAGTCATCAGCATAGTCGGCGTCCGTGATTGTTTTTGCGGGGTACCTTTTGCTTCTTCTCTTAGTCAGCTCGAAGCCATTTTCTCTGATTTTGTCGATCGAAGTCCTAAGCACATAGTCTAGACAGATGATAAAGAGGTACGGGGCTAGTGTGTCTCCTTGTAGTACTCCTGCAACAATGTCGAAGTATTCCGTGTCTCCATCTGGTGAACGTACTTTCACTTTGGTGTTTCTGTAGAGAATCATTATCGCTGCTACTGTTTCTTTTGGTAGGCCGTATGCTAGTAGGATTTGCTCCATCTTCCCTCTGTGTATGGAATCGAAGGCCTTGGTAAAGTCGACAAATAGTAATGTCGCCAGTAAGTTTTTTGCCCGAACGCCTTCAAGGATTCTACGGATGGTCAGTATTTGTGAGGTTGTGGATCTATTTCTCCGGAAGCCGTTTTGGTTTTTCCTAAGGATGTTGTCTATTTTGGGTTCTATGCGGTTTCGTAGTAGGGCATTGTAGATTTTGTCTGCTATGGATGTAAGTGTTATCCCTCGGTAGTTCTTGGCTAGTCCGAGGTCGTCTTTTTTAGGGAATGGAAGGATACATCCCTTCGTCCATCTTTCTATCCTATTTTGACTATAGACTGCGTTGCATTGCTGGAGCAGTATATCGTCGAATTGCCTAGTCTTCCACACTTCTGGGGGGATCTCGTTTAGCCCTGCTGCTTTCCTATTTTTAATTTTTCTGAGAACTGAGTCGAGTTCTTCTTTGGTGAAAGGACCTAGTTTAACGTCTAATTGCTTACTAATAATTCTGGTGATCGGTTCATCCGTTATTTCCGGTGGGTTTCCTAGTAGATTTTTGAAATGCTGTTCCCACAGTTTTACTCTTTCTTGTTGGCTTGCAGCTTTCAATTTTGCTTTGGCTGTGCTCTTCCTCCTACTTACTTCGTTTATTGTTTGCCAGGCTATCCTGGATTGCCTATCTTCCAACGAGTCTCTAATCTTATCTATCTGATTTTGTATGTATTCTGCCTGTTCTTTTAGATATATTCCTGTTAATTGATGTTGAGCCTTTTCTAGTTTTCGTGCATTTGTGTTTGTTGGGTTCTTTTGATAGCTTTTGGAGGCAGTTTTCACAAGTGCACGTTTTTCTCTAACCGCTGGCGTTTCCCAAGGGGCTCTATATTTAGTTTTAGGTTTTGTTGGAATACACTTTGCTGCCGCCTCAAGGTGTGCTTCTACAAAATTTTCCTATTCGTCATTTGGGGTATCTTTTTCTGACTTCTCTTGTGGTGCTTCGAATCTGTTTCTTAATTCTAATGCATATTTATCTCTAATATCTCTGTTGTTGAGTAGGGCCCAGTCATAGTGCTTGGTTGTCGCTTTACGTGTGGCGTTTTTTCGTAGGCTTAGACGTACTTTGGCCGTAACTATTCGATGATCGGAGGACACACCTTCGAAAGAGGAGTATGCCTCGCAATTCATCGCACTGTTTTTCCATTTCCTGTTTATAAGGACGTAGTCTATCTGTGCTTTACTCTTATTCGCGTATGTGTAGGTCCATAATTTCCCCTCCCTTTTTTGAAAGTTTGTATTGAGGCAAGTTAATCTATTTTCTATCATGAAATCTATTAGATGTTGTCCATTCCTGTTTGATGCGTTGTGTAGGCTGTATTTGTTGTCTGTTTTTCCCGATTTGTGCATTCATATCTCCGCCAATGACTAGCAGGTTGTGTTTCGGAATGCTACGTACTAGGGAGGATAGATCTTCGTAGAAGGTGACTATTTCGTTTTCTTCGCTAACATTGGTAGGGCTGTAGCAGGAGATAATTGTTGCTTTGGGGTTGCCATTAAACGTTGCGGCCATCATCCTAGGTTGTATTCTCTCAATGCTGTTCAGTGTTTTTAACGCTCTTGGTCCTAGAAGCATTCCCACCCCTCCTACCGATGCATTGATAGAGTTTTTCCATGCGGATACAGTCACCAGCATCCATCCATTACCAGTTTCGTGATACTTGATATCTTCGGTGTGCGTGTATCGGTGCTCTTGTATGCAAATTATGTCTATCTTATGTTCTACGGCTGATGCAGTTAGCTCTGATAGTTGACCTATTCTATTTAGGGTTCTCACGTTAAATGTCGCCATCTGTATTGTTTGTTTGCATTTTAGTAGTTTTTGTTTGAGTTTGAGCTCTGTAGCTGATTTTTCGAACACTGAGGCCAGGGCTCCAACCTCAGCAGGACGCGCCCCTTTTTTACCCGCGCGAAGAGCGATGCGGTTTATGTATCTGGTTTGAGTACGAGTCATGGTTATCTTTCGATGGCTGTTTTTATTCTCATCTATAGAAGCCACTCTTATAGATGAGCAGCAGTAGTTCCCCGATCGAACTGACAATCCTGAGCGTTAAGCCGCAGGACTCACACGTACATCACGCTGCTTCCCATGTGTATGTGTTAGGAAAAAAAAAAACAAACGTCAAGAAAAATGAAAAAAAAACTTCTTTTTTTTTTACCTTAAGTTTTAACTTAGTTAAAGTCCAAGACTGCTGTCTGTTAAAATTCAAAGACATTTTGGGGTATATTTCAGCCTATCATCCGATTCCGGCCCTGAAAGGTTTTTATTTTATTGGTAGAATTCGATTTTTGACTTTGGTTGCTTTTTTTTTTTTAATTTTTAACTGAGAGTGTGCAATAAGACTTCTAAGCTTAAGAAAGTTCTATTTCTGTTTGCCCTGTATAGTAACGCATTCGACCAGCGTCGTTATACGTCATTTTATTTTATTTTATTTATTTGTTTATTTTATTTTAATTTTTATTTTTATTTTTTTCCTTGGGGGGGGTAATTTGGGGGTTTTCTTTAGCAAATTTAGAAGTTCGTCTTCCAAAAGTAAAGTTTTTCCTGAAAATTAAGTCGCAGAAAAGTCTTCATTCTTCATTTAAACAACACAAAATACAGCTGAGATTCAAGACATTACTATTTTAAATCAAATGTGCATTTTAAATGAACAGTTTAGTAGAATAAATTTACTGACCTCTGTGAAAAAACTTCTAGAAACGGAATCACTTCCAACGTATGCATACTATTTCAACAAATGAAGGATTGAATTATTACTAATTTTTAATAGTATTTATATTAAAGGTTCCACTCCTATATCATGGTCATCTACTGGGGTGGACAGAGAGAGACAGAGAGAGAGACAGAGAAAGAGAGAGGAGGAGTCAACTCTTTTATGGCTTTCGTCTTTAGCACGTGTTAGACTTTCTACCACTAACCCCTTATTCAGTCCAAATTTTTTTATTGCCTCGGCCGGTAACCAATTTCATAGTCTTCTGTCGTCTTACCTAGATTTAGTGGACCCTACGTTTAATTCCACTAAAGTGGTGCATTCGACAGTCCATCATATCACCACAACTGGGCTCCCTGTTTTCTCTCGTCTACGTCGGCTTGCCTCTGATCGACCCAGGAAAGCTAAGGCCGAATTTGACCACATGCTCCAGCTCGGTTTAATCCGCCCTTCTAAGAGTCCATGGGCATCTCCTCTACATTTAGTTAGGAAAAATGAAGCTGATTTTCGCCCTATCGGGGATTAGCGGCGTTTAAATTCAGTCACTGTCCTAGATAGATACTCAATCCTGAACATTCACGACTCTTCAGCGAATCTACATGGTAGCACTATTCTCTAAAATTGACCTCATTCGAGCATATCACCAAATACCTGTGATCCCAGCTGATATCCCGAAAACTGCTATAACTACTCCCTTTGGAAATTTTGAATTCCTTTTCATGCCATATGGTCTTCGGAATGCATACAGTACTTTTCAAAGATTTATTGACGAGGTTGTTCAGGGATTGAATTTCGTTTTTGCTTATGTTGATGATTTGCTGGTCGCTAGCGACACCGAGGAAAATCATATAAAAAAATCTCTCTCAGCTTTTTGAACGACTCAGTGAGTACTATGTATGAATAAATGCTGTTAAATGTGTGTTTGGTCAGAACTCCCTTGAATCTTTGGGTCATTTAATCGACTCAAATGGGATTCAACCGCTTTCTACGAAGGTTGAAGCCATTCAACAAACCTTGCTTCCTACTTCTTTACGTCAGTTGCATCAATTTCTAGGCATGGTGAATTTTTATAAAGGGTTCATACCTAACTTTTCAGACAAGCTATTGCCTCTGACTGCATTGTTAAAGATACAAAAGAAAAAAAATGCCCAAATAGTATTAACTGAAGACGCGTTGTCCTCTTTTGAAATTGTTAAGGAATTAAGTTCCATTTCTTCCTTGGCTCATTCTGTGCCAGATGCACCCTTATCTTTGACAGTGGACGCATCTAATTCTGCCATTGGTTCTGTTCTTCAGTAGGTCGTTAAGGGAATAACCCAGCCTTTTAGCATTTTTCTTTTGCCAGCTTAAACCTGCCGAACGCCGGTACAGCACATCGATCGAAAGCTTCTGGCAATATACTTGTCTGTTCGACATTTCCAGCATCAGCTTGAAGGTAGACATTTTGTGATTTATACTGACAACAAACCTCTCACTTTTGCTTTGTCATCAAAAACTGACAAACACTCACCACGCACTTTTCGTCACTTACACAACATTTCTCAATTCACCTGTGACATTAGACATATACCTAGGACTGAAAATGTCCCAGCTGATGCATTTGCTCGCCTGCTAGTTTCTTCTACATTGACACCTAGCTCGATCGTTTTAACTGCTATGGCGCAAGATCAACCAGCTTTGGATTCGTTGGATTTGACTTCTGACGAATATTCCTGCTGTAAATTTTCTCAGGTACCACTTCCAGTTTCGGAAGGTTGCGTTCTATGCGGTACAGCCACTGGTGTTCCTAGGCCTCTTGTACCCTAGCAACATCGACGGTCAGTGTTCAATACCTAGCATTCTCTGTCACATCCAGGTGTCGCTGCTTCAGTGAAGATTATTAAGGCCCGTTTCTTTTGGACAAATATGCGACGAGTTATGATTACGTTCGAGCTCCCCTTGGAGTTTTCTCTCCGCCGGAGAAGCGGTTCCGACATGTTCACATAGATATTGTGCGAACGTGGCTTGTTAGTTCTGGTTATTCATATGTTTTAACCTGTATCGATCGTTTCTCATGTTGGCCTGAAGCCACACCCATTACTGCTGAAACTATTGCAAAAACTTTCGTTTCCACTTGGGTATCCCACTTTGGATGTTCAGAGCGAATAACTACAGACCGCGGAAGACAATTTGAAGCTTCTCTTTTTCGTGAGTTATTGCAAATATTGGGTATACAACATATTTTTTACAGCAGCAACTGGGGCCAAAAATCAAAGACATGAGTCTCGTACTGATGAAGTTGTATATATTTATTTGCGCACGTGTTCGGCGTAAAAAAAACAAGTACACATTCTCCAACTATACATTCTTCAACGTGAAAACTTAAACAAAACAAATGCACTCGTAAATGTTCCAAAAGAGGAAACGCACCTCGAAAGTGATGATTTAAATCGAATCAATTCAAGAGAATTCACGTGCTTACCTCTTTTTGCTTTGCTAGTGACACACAAAAAAACGTCAGTCTCGCATGCCAGTCGATTTGAAAAAGACCGAATTCGCGCCAGCCGGTGTTCAGGCCGGAAGTTCCTCCTCCACCTTCCACTCGGAAGCCACCGGTTCAATCTAAAAAACTATACCGGTTGAAACGCAAACTCTTACATTAACAATATTCATTCAACTAGTTATCATCCAGATTCCCATGGAATAGTGGAGCGTTTTCAAAGACAATTAAAGGCTGCGTTGCGTGCTTCTATCACCCCAGAGCGTTGGTCTGAAATTCTGTCCATTGTTCTCCTCGCTTGTCGGTCAGCGATAAAATCTGATTTGGGGGTAATCAGTATCCGAAATTCTCTATGGTACTAGTCTTGCTTTGCCGGGGACGATGTTTACTCCGGTAAACAATTCTAGTACAGACCTTTCAGCATATGTAGCTCAACTTCGTTCATATTTTACGAAGTTGTCTCCCATGGCTACTCGTCCTCAGACTGCCTCTTCACATGTTCCTCGAGACATGGATAAATGGACGCATGTGTTTGAACGAAATGATGCGGTCTGTGGTCTGTGGTCCTCTCAACCCCACCCCCGTCTAGGATCATTCAAAATTTTATCATGGGATAAGAAATATTTTAAGCTGGGCATGAACGATCGCACTGAAATTATATCTGTTGATCACCTCTCTTTCTGTACAACTCATAAGATTGTCGAATATTATGTGCTCCCCACATTCGTTCTGGTGGCGAAGCTCTTGTAGCAGAAAGAATTTCAAATTATTTTGTGCGGGGGTCGCTTTGGCCGTTAGAGTTCGAATTTATATATTTCAGCCAATCAGAATGACTGATGCTATTCTGCCCGGGTCACCTCCCCGGAGCAACATAAAAAGGCCGCACTAACCATTTCTCTACCTCTCTTTTAGCTACCTCCTTGCTAGCAGCAAGGACAGACCAGCTGACACGAGAGAGAACATTCTCTCTCTCTCCTGGGCTGATTCCAACAGCAGACAGAGGGACTTTTAATCTCGAGAGAGTACATTCAACATTTGTTCCTCTGCTTCCTTTTGGAGACCATTCCTTGTCAATTATTTCTCCCTCCTAAATCGAATGGACCTCGAAGCTTCCGGCTGAGTACTAAATTGCTGCACGGCTATGTACAACTGTCCCTCTATTATTACTCACAGCACAAAGGAAAACTTCCTCTCAAACTGCCATTAAAGCTTCCCCTTTGAAAACTATCAATATTTTCGTCAACGCCTTCATTATTTATTTTCTTTTAAGGCAACAAGGACTCATCAACACTATCTGCCCTCCCTTTTTTTTTTTTTTTTTTTTTTTTTTTACAAACGGTAATATTATATGCCCTATTGACATAAATGTGTACTCTACATTCCCCAAAGTTTTTGAACTCACCATTACATAGTTTTGTGTCATTCGGGGGGGGGGGGTCTTACCCCTCTGCAGACATGCAGTCATTGGGCTGATCCAATATAAATTTAGATTTAAATCCTAACTTAGTACTATGACTGTCGATGTGAACAAAAACTTTTAAAGTTTCTTCAACACCTGAAAAAAAAGTTCTCCAACTTTAACTCTATATTTTAATTCTGTTTGTATTTGTCCGTTTGCACTTATACACAAATTACCCTCCCGCGGTCAAGAGGGATATTCTTCTACCCTCTCTCTCAACTAAGGGAGATATTCTTCTACCCACCCCCCTTCTCTCTCTCTCTCTCTCCCAAGAGAGATATTCTTCTACATAGACGTTGCTTCTTTAGATAAAACACTGTTATATTTACAATTCTTTGGGATTTCGAAATTCAAGCGGAAAAAAAGGGTAATTATTTGATACTTTTTTTTTTTTTTTGCTTTAAATTTTTGGCCTAGCCCATGACTTCACGAGAAAGACATTTGCAAGCTGTTAAAAAAAAAAAAAAACGTGCGAATATACAGTGGGAGGATCAGACGAAGATAGCGGGAGAAAGAAGTCGCCGAAAGAGACGTATGGAAATAATGACCAGAGAGATATCGTCTTAGAGCAAACTAGACTTAGACAAAAAGAAAGGAGATATACGCAACAAAAGGAAAGTTAAGTATATCAAGAGCATGGTATACTTAGCTTATTAATTGTAATTGTAGATTTTGTATTATTTATAGCAAAGGTAATGACAGGATTTATATGTAATAATATTGCTAATCACCCTTTCTTTCTAAAATAGCTACTCTTGATTTTTCTCGTTTTGTGGAATTTCCACAGATTCTGAGAATAACTTCTAATTCTAAACAATTCAGTTTAGCATGAGTACGCAGTCTAAATGTCAAAACAGTTCTATTTCAAGCAATTAAGTCTAGTATAAGTACGCATTTTAGTTCTATTTGACCCATAGATAGGACCTTATCAGGTGCAACCACTCCGGGCCTGACTGGACCTGGGAGCGATGGCAATGAAGGGGTACTCCGCATTCCATAAAGTTCCAGCATTGCTGAAACCTCACCATTAGATTGTTTAGTGTCATATTTAGGACACTTGTTGGGTGAGGGGGGTCTTACTTCTCTGCAAAGGTGCAGTCGGTGTATTCTCCAGCCCCAGCCGACTGGGCAACTCCAGTTTTGATTTTGGATGTTCCTTCAAGAAGGATTGCTTTCACCTCGGCAAAACAAAAAGGTGAAAATTACGGTTTCGATAAAAAATTAAAATTTTTATCCTTTATAGAAGACATGGCCACTCAATCGACGAGACTTTGAATATGCTGACTAACCCTGGCAGTGGGTCGGAGACGCCTCCTCATGAAGGGGTATCCTGAGTATGACACTAAATTGCGCCCGGTTGTGTGGCTCCACTTCTCTAGTATGTAAAGTACCCCTTCATTGACATTACTCCCAGGTTGTCTCTGACACGAATTGGTTGTACCTGTTAGAACCCCATCTATAGGTCGAATGAATTGGTTTGAAAATTATCAGTATTGGATAAGAATACTTTAAATCGTATAATTATTATCAAACAGAATTTAAAATGTTTGGAGATTTGAAACCAAGAGATTATAATTAGTTCAAAATAGTTGTACAGCCACTTACTTCCCATCTCACAAACTATTCTAGTAAAACGAGCCAAACATGCTGGTTATTGCTGAAGTAACACGAAAAGAGTGATAAATTCTTGGATCTTGCCAGAGAGCTGAAAAAGCTGTAGAACGTGAAGGTGACTGTAATATCAATAACAAGCGCACTAAGAAAAGTTTCCAGAAATACAGCGGGGGGGGGGACTCTGAAAGGAATGGAAATCAGAGGAAAAATCGAGACCATACAGACCACAGCATGTCGCTCAAACTACAGTGAAAAACGAGCGGCTGACGTTGGCGTCAAAACTTCACGAGATGAACAACAACTGCGCGGTAGCAATAACGATAATAACAAAATTAAAGAAAAAAAAATGTCTATTTTAACCTACCATTCAATGCTGTCAAAACTAACGCAAGGAAAATGTTGATCAATATGAATAGACCATCACCTCTATAAAGGCTGGAGATTGTACACCATGCTACAAAATAAACCTACAGTTGTCTCGGCAACATATTACAGTTGATAACAAAACAGAAAAATTGTTTATTATTTCGATAGACAAACGCTTCCCTAAATGTTTTGTGTAAAGAATCATCATTATCGTCGTCAAGTCTTGCACTCTCTCTCTATCCATCCATCCCTACTGTTCATCACTTCTGGCAGGTCCTCTTGACAACATCTGATGTCCTAAAAGAGCGGTTTTGTTTTTACGAGTCGGCCACCTCTGCTATATCCATATATTGGTATCTAAAGGAGAACGTCACTCATGAACACGTCCTTATTCCCCCAACACTACCCAGAATGAATTTTTCGTCTGACCTGGAAGGTTTGTGAGATGGGAAGTAAATGGCCATACAACTGCAGTTTTGTTATATGTTGCTCCTAGGATTTGTTCAGAACTGCACGCAAAATTCTTGTGTAGCTTCCATCTAAATTTTTCGTTGTGCGTTTTAAAATCCAAGAGGTGCAGCGATAGAGTAGTACTGAAACAACAACAGTTGGGAAGAAATCCCGTTTAATTTCATCATAACGATCAGATTTTCATTTGATCGATAACCTGCCCATAGCAGTCCTCACCTTCACTAAGTGTATGTTGACATCACTTTCAATAGATGAGATATTGCTACCGAGATATATGAATTGGTCTAATTTCAGAGGCTTGTCACTTTATATGAAGATTGGTCCATCTAGTTTAAAACATATGAACTGTTTTATCTGCAGCCATGTATTGCCTCCGGCTGTTTGCTCTCAGTTATGCAACTGGGATTCGGCTTGGGTTGGTGTGTTTCCGAGAAGCATTCGTTTATCTTCATTGTCTGAATCTGTCATAGTTTTTGAGGAATATCGTCAACTTGTTTTTTATTTGATGCATTGACGTTCGTTGTACGTAAAATCTAGATAAATGATAAACATATATGCTACTAATATATGTCCTTGCAAGACTTCAGCAACTAAGTCGAAGTCTCCATCGAGTGAGCGTACAATTGCTTTAATGTTTTTTGAAAACCATAATTACAGCGGTAACAGTTTCCTTGATGAGACCATATGTTAGTATAGTATTTGTTCCCTCTTTCCTCTGTGTATAGAATCATATGCCGAAGAGAACTCTAAGAATAGTTGTGTTTCCTCGAGATAATTTGTCCGTACTTCTTCGTTGATTCGATGAATGGTCAAAATCTCTGAAGTTGTGGATCGATTTCTTCAGAAGCCACTGATTTTTTCTTAGAATTTTCACAACTTCTGGTAGAATACAATTGAGAAAGAATACTTAACAGAAATCAAATTAATTTACAGCCAAAACATGCTGCACCAAATAAAAAAATATCTACAAGTGTACCAATATTAAAACAGAAATGCTATCAAATTAATTTACAGCCAAAACAAAAAAGAAAATTAAAACTTTTTGGAGGGGTGATTTGAACTAATTAAATCTTCAAACTTCAAGTTTTGTTTTTCAAAACTGAAAAAATTTCATATTTTAAAAAAGTGGCATGGGGGGTTCACTTTCATGTGTTAAATCAATGTAAAATGATCCCCCACTCCCGGAAAAGTTAACGTTAGAAAAGACAACTTAACTGGTCGAATTATTTGGATTTTATTAACTTTAGAAGAGGTCTTTTTAATACTTGTCGGCATAGAAGGGATAAATTTAGTTGTGTGCGTGTTTTTTTGGGGGGGGGTGTATTGGGGAAGGATCTTCTTTGAAAAGTAAAATACTTTTTTTTATTGGCGGTGAGGGTCTTTTTTTTTTTACGATTACACAAATCACTGAAATTAGTTCAGTCGGCTGAGGCTGTAGAATACGCTAACTGCATTTTTTTTCTATTCGTGGGGAGGGGCTTCTTTAAAGAGGAAAATGCTTTTATTTTCTACTATTACATAAATCACCGAAATAATGCAAGAAATGATATGAAAATATGAATTAAATTACCTCATTTTAGGGAATTATATGCTAGGCCCTTTTTTTTTTTTTTTTTACTTTCGGTGTGTGTGTGGGGGTCCTTTTGTAAATTTGTAATGTGTTTTGGTGTGAAATTTGGTGAGGGTGCATTTTTTTTCAGCACACGATTTTTCTACGTATTAACCAACATGAAACTAACGCCGGCTGTCAAGCAAAAAAGAAAAAAGGGTTACCTTGTAGAAATGGTGGGCCAGGTTTCCATACCGTCTTCACAATTTGCTTCTTTTTGGTTACGGACCATTTTCGGTTTGAGAAAAGTGAATAAAAATTGGCCTCTTCAATGAAAAGGAATTTGTGCAGTAATTATTTATTCTCAGTTGATTAGACAAACAAATATCTCGTTTGGTATTACGTCATATTGTAGTTTGATACCTCTTCTTTAAGGTCGTACCAAAATTGCTTAATTAATACGCTGACTGCATTTCTAGTGACAGACTAGGACTAAGATTCCCTACTTCAAACAAAAGGTCCTTGTTAAGACACTAAACCATCTGATGGTGAGGCTTGGAGCTTTGGGGAATGTGGAGTACTTCTTCATTGCCATTACAACCCTGTCCATTCTGTAGCAGAAAGAAACTTAAGTTTTTGTTTGGCGCGTAATTTAATATGACCGTTAGAGTCGCCGAACATTTTCACCCAATCAGGATAACTTGTCCTATTTAGCCCGAACTATATTTCCAAGCAGCACCACAAATTGAAGAAAGCCCGCGAATCTAGGAACGGACGTCTCTTAGTGAATAGCAGTAGAGCATCAACCATTATGAGGACAGCCATCTAGTTTATGGATCCCCTTGGGTCTATTCTTCTAGACTCAAATTCAATGCAGGGGATACAGTCAGCATATTCAATGCTGTCAACAAGCCGATTCCTAAGTTGTAAATTGTGACAAATTACTTTTTGTTATTCATAGTCTTTTTTTTTTTTTTTAATCTTATCACGTGTTGATAAAAAACATTTTAACTTGTAAAATATTTATCTCTTTTTTTTTTTTAACTATCGGAGACATCAACTAATTTTGAATTAAGAATTTTGTCTGTTTTTTTTTTTTTTTTTCTTATGAGATTGGTTACCGTACAACATCTAATGAGCCCAGTCTGCTCCACAATTTATCCAGACCTTGGTAGGGGAGAAAAGAGGGTTTCATGCCTTTCTTAAGTGCATTAGCTCGAAAGTAAAACGTAAACTGCCTCGTGCTAGATTTGAACTTGGCTCTCTTCTTCGTCACGTGTTGGAAAGAAGTTTCAATTTTTGAAAAATTTATCTTTATTTTTTATCCAATCTTATGTCATTCGTAAGATGAATTATAGAAGAAAAAATCTTTTATTAAATTGTGAATGTAAGGTTGGTTTCTTTATTTAATGGCATATCAACATTCGTGGGCTGTTTAATGCTAAAGTCATCCTTTCAGAAGAACGTCAGTTGTATCATTTAACCCATAGCTGGAGTGATGAAGGAGTTTTTTAGGGTATTAGTGTGCAAGTGAAATTAATAACGTTACTGGAGTTTGAAGTCGTTTATTATAATGTCGCCGTCAGCATGCCACGGTGACTTCCCCATGTTAATGTTAAAAAAAAAGGAGAACTTTGTATTTTAATAGGTTGTTTAAACAATGTTTAGGTGTAATAAGTCTTCATAAAGATAAATTTATTAGCAAATTATACACCTGTTTTAAAAATGATTCAAAAATCGGCAATTTAATCTAAGTTCAATAAAACTCAGTCATTTATCGATTTTTCTCGATTTTCTCAGATGTTTTGCGCCCTTAATGCACCGACATTCAACAGCGGTTTCAAAGTTTGTGGATTTTATGCACTATTGTTGCTAACTAGTATTTAATAATCATATCTCTTAATGGATACCTCACCTCATGTAAGGGGGGTGTCCTCGCGGTGTAATGGTTAAAGCGATGGATTGAGGAATCGTAGTAAGCGAGTTCGTACTCGGGCAAATACCCTTGGGAAAGGTATGAACCCCCTTATCCTCTCAGCTATGGGTTAAATAGTACCACTACTGTTCTTCTTGGAGAATGGCTTTGGCATTAAATAACCTGCAAATGTTGATATGCCATTAAATAAAGAAACCAAACCAATCACCTCATGTAATGGTTAAAGAACTAGATTCGCGGACTGTTGTTAGTGAGTTCGACTCGTATTCAATACCCCATACGTAGGGCTATGAGCCATATTTAAGCTTAGTAAATAATTCTGTCTCTAGAAAAAATACAATGAATAGGGTGAGTACGATCGCGAATGCTACACTATTATCAATTTGCATTTTGGATTGTAAACTGCATTATGATAGCTATCATTATAGTTAGAACATTGTAACGCTATTGCACTAGCAACAATCTCGCTACTATATGCTATTTTCACTATGTTATGATAGCATACATACAAAAATCGGATCATAACAGAAGGGTTTAAGGACATAAGCACGAAAATGAAATGCAAACGGCCTATTTCCTGGATTTAAACTTGGCTCGCTAAGTCGACTTCTTGGTCACCTTCTTCTTATCCCAGATGGGAACTTCCGGTCAGTTTACATGCAATACAAACGTAACTCTGCCCTGTCAGCTGGGGTTGTAGAATACACCAATTTTTTTTAACTTTGCAAAGGGGTAAACATCCACCCTGCTTCCCAACAAGGTTCTCTGTTGGCTTTTAGATGGCTACCCATAGTGCTTTAAGACAGGATCCTGGTCACACTGAGCAATTTGTGATCTGGCAACTTAAGTGGTCACCTTGTTGCATATTGACCCCGGCCAAGCTGTCAAAATAGGAAATGCACCTGTGTAAATAACAGGTGCATCCGGTCGAGGAATATCAGGATACTATAACCTTGACCGGTTGAGCAGCCCAGGAGAACGGGAAAGAAACACTGTTATGGCCATAAGAGTGGGCGTCAATATGTTGCAGTTCTTTTCGGTCTCCAACTCCCTCTCACAGTAAGACCTTTAATGACCCTTTCGAACCCTTTCAAATAAAGTGAGAGGTATATTTTTCTAAAGAACTGTGTCGCTCGTCTTTATTGTGTCGTCGTTATGATTCTGCATGCAAATGTGTATGTATAGTGTTCGTGGCTATACAACAACGTGACCTGCAACACTTCACTTAGGCCCTTACAAGATAAGCAGTCGGAGAGGCCTGATCCTATTTATCGACTGTCATGTGAAGTCTTACCACGAGTATGATTGTCCTAACCGTATTCTTCAATGAAATGGTAGTACCTGTTAGGGTTACATCTGTGGGTTAAATAGAACGATTTAATCACAATACTTGAAACCATTTAGGGTTACATCTGTGGGTTAAATAGAACGATTTAATCCAATACTTGAAACCATTTAGGGTTACATCTGTGGGTTAAAAGAACTATTTAATCCCAATACTTGAAACCATTTAGGGTTACATCTGTGGGTTAAATAGAACGATTTAATCCCAATACTTGAAACCATTTAGGGTTACATCTGTGGGTTAAATAGAACGATTTAATCACAATACTTGAAACCATTTAATATCTTAGGTATGGCATTAAATTGCATCTGATGGTGAAGCTCTAGTTTTGGGAATGTGAACTACCCCTTCATAACCATTACTCCCGGTCCACTCAGACCTGGAATGATAGTACCTGCTAGGGTCCCATTTATCGGTTAATTAGAGTGGTTTAAACTGTTTAATAGGGATTGTTATTAATATTAATACCGGGTCATTGGCCTAATGAATAGTGTTCGCCAGTGGTCTGGGAGACCGAGGTTCAATCCTAGGTTGAGTCATACCAAAGACTTAAAAAATGGTATTTGATGCCGCCTTGCTTAATACTCAGTATTATAAAGTAAGGATCAAGGTTAAAGTTGAAAAATCCAGAGAAAGAAGTACTGCCCTCCTCTATACCTCGGTGTAGTAGCTATTGAAAAGGGAGCCTTCGGGTCACACACACACACCCGACTACGGTCGCTAACTTTACTTTTACTTATTAATATTAAAAAGAATTGTTTGTGTTAGCATCACTTGGAATCACTTAAGTATGTACAAAGAAAAGATTAATATTTAATAGAATTATTAGTATTTGATATAAATACTTGAAACCATTTAACTATGTGCAAACAAATGATTGATATTAAATAGAATTGTTCATTTTAAATAGCAGAACTTGATACGATTTAACTATAAGCAAAGAAAGGAGAATTAGCTTATAAGTTGTCTAAATTTCTGAGACGAAGCTTGTGGATTTTTATCATTAAGGGTTTTCAGACTATTGTCTTCATCTTTATTGTTATTTCCACAACGTTTCGGCCGATATGTCCTCCGGCCTTCTTCAGGTGTTTGTTGTCTAAATTTCTGAGACGAAGCTTGTTGATTTTTATCATTAAGGGTTTTCAGACTATTGTCTTCATCTTTATGGTTACTTCCACAACGTTTCGGCCGATATGTCCTCCGGCCTTCTTCAGGTGTTTGTTGTCTAAATTTCTGAGACGAAGCTTGTTGATTTTTATCATTAAGGGTTTTCAGACTATTGTCTTCATCTTTATGGTTATTTCCACAACGTTTCGGCCGATATGTCCTTCGGCCTTCTTCAGGTGTTTGTTGTCTAAATTTCTGAGACGAAGCTTGTTGATTTTTATCATTAAGGGTTTTCAGACTATTGTCTTCATCTTTATTGTTATTTCCACAACGTTTCGGCCGATATGTCCTTCGGCCTTCTTCAGGTGTTTGTTGTCTAAATTTCTGAGACGAAGCTTGTGGATTTTTATCATTAAGGGTTTTCAGACTATTGTCTTCATCTTTATGGTTATTTCCACAACGTTTCGGCCGATATGTCCTCCGGCCTTCTTCGGGTGTTTGTCGAACTCGGGAACCTTCACGGAACTTCGAACTACGTTCTTTATTGAAACCACGGGGGTTGCCTGTTCTGATTCCGTTAGCCATAACCGGGTACAAGTGTTAAGTATTCCTGTTTTGTTACTCGCCTGTAGTGAGGATTGAACCTGCAACCTCCAGATAATTGTCTCCTTAGAAGCTTAGGGAACCGACACCTATAACCGTTATGCCATGTTTTCTGCTGGACGTAGTTCGAAGTTCCGTGAAGGTTCTCCAGTTCGACATACATACACGTGAAGAAGGCCGGAGGACATATCGACCGAAATGTTGTGGAAATAACAATAAAGATGAAGACAACAGCCCGAAAACCCTTAATGATAGAGAATTAGCTTGTTTTGAAATAATGTTACTTAAAAACTATTTGCTTATATATATATATATATATATATATATAAAGATGGTTGTTGTAGGTCCAAAGAAAGAATAAGGATAGATTTTAAAATAGGAAGGTCCACGAAGAGATTTGTATTTTTTGAGTTTATTTATTTTGTTCTTACATACGTATTCTTGTATGTATGCTTCCAGCTTGTTGCTTTCGTCAGAGAACATGTGTGGCATAAGGCTTTTTTAATGGGGTACTCAATGAGACTTGAACTCACTACTGTTTCCAGTATAAATGACTCTTGTCTGGTCAGACTTGTTTTTGCTGAGGGTTTTTGTTCCTCTTTCCTGGAGTGTGTTTACTTTGGTCTGCTTTACCCTTCTTTGATATTTGATATGTTTATAGTTGTATGTGTGTGTTGGAGTGGTTTGGGGTTTCACTAACTGCTGTTTTTTTGTGTATCATGGAGTGTTTTGTGGTTTTGAAATCTACTTGTAGCTCTTCTTTGTGTGTGTGTGTGTGTGTGTGTGTGAAATGGGTATTAAATGATATTCTAATTTACGAGTGTTTGTAGTTTGAAGGGTTTTTAATAGTTTATGTTTTTGCGTGCGTGCATACATATACACATACATATATATCCACACACACACATACGCATATATATATATATATATATATATATATATATATATATATATATATATATATAACCGTTTTTGTGGGTGTATGGTTCATGTTTTATTCAACTTAGGTTTGAATTTATCTATAAAGGTTCTTTCCTTTATTTGTAGAAGCGTGTAGTCGTTGTTTTGGTAGACTGGCATGATATTGAATTTTCCTCTGCTACATTGGTATAGGTGTTTCGAAACATTTCATTTTCTGTTTTCTTCTATTTTGATATTAATCCTGTGAAGTGATGTCCTTGTATTTAGTGCCTGTGTTGATCCTATGTATATTTCTTTGCATTCGTTACATTCAATTACGTATACTACGTTTTTTTTTAGTTGCAGCTTAAGTTTTTACTTATTTTGAATTTGGTTTCGGAGTTTTTAAAAGTGTAAGACTCACCTTCTATAATTATATCACATATTTTGCATCGTTTATTTTTGCATTTGGTAACTCCTTGTTTTGTGTTTTTTTCCGATTGTAGAAGAGGTGAGTATTCTTTTCATATTTTAGGGTTGTCTCTGGCTTTTGACTATTGTTGTTGTGTCTAGTATTTCTTTGATTTTGTTTTTGTTCTCAATTTCTTCCAGATTTTTCAATATTTCTGTAAATAGTTCTGGATTATTTTTGTTGTAGGTTGTGACATTTGCTTGAGGTTTTTCGTTGTTGAGTTTTTTTTTTGTTCCTTAATTCTCTTAGGGGTATTTCTTTTTGCTAATTCCAACTCTTTATTAGTGTTGTTGGATATCCTCTCTGATGTAGGGTTGTGTGTTGTTCTTTGAGGTGTGTTTTTTTAAGGTTCTTCTTGGTGATTATTGTATGTATTCTATGTGCTAGTGTGTAAGGGATGGATTTTATAAAGCTTTGGGGGGGTGGCTTTTGAAGTGGAGGTATTGTTGGGTGTCTGTTGGTATGTGGTAGATATCTGTGATGATTTTGTCATTTACGTTTTTTACGAGGATGTCTAAAAATGGTAGTTCTTTTAGGCTGTGTTCCCCATGATACACAAAAAAAGCCGTTAGTGAAACCCAAAACCTCTCCAACACACACACACACACACATACAACTATGAACATATCAAATATCAAAGAATATAAAAAACCTTTATAAAAACAAGTCATTTATTCTGGAAACAGGAGTGAGTTCAAGTCTCATTGAGTACCCCTTTAAAAAGGCCTTGTGCAACACATGTTCTCTGACGAAAGCAATTAGCTGGAAACATACATATATATAACACGTATGTAAGAACAAAATAAATAAATTCAAAAAATACAAATCTCTTCGTGGACCCTCCTATTATATATATATATATATATATATATATATATATATATTAAGTGACGGTAAAATAATAAAAATCCCAAGACAGGAATTTATTTTTTTTTTATTTTTCGCACATGTGAAGATGGGGCGGTCTGGCACTTGATCCCTCGTAGAATAAGTCCTTGTTCAGAGTTCTTTCTCGGGCATATAGGAACTGGCATATTATGTGGTGGTTAATTTAGAGCTAGACTGACTGCCGCTGGCAAGGGGCTTCCAAACCTCACGCTAACACATACACACACACCAGGCCACTAGTTCTTCCTACCTCTAGAACTATGGAAGATATGAACCTCTAGGTTTAGATATAATAATATTAATTATAGTAGTCGACTACTCCGGTTTCCTGTATAATATTTTTAAAGGAAAGAATAGGACAATTTAGGTGTAGGGAGAAACAGTCTTAATGTTTACTTATCTTTTCGACGGGTTCCTTCGGAGAGTATTTTCTCTTTTACAGGCTGGCGAAATTTTATCTATCTATAATGCTCTGGCTTGAAGGCATAGGTACTTCTTCTTGTCCAAGATTCTTTCCGCTTTCTTCCCTCGGAATCTTGGCCCAAGATTCGCCCCATCTGTTGACGGCGACATCTCTCTTCAAAACTGATATTCTTTACCCCTATTTCCACTGAAGGGGGCTATTTCCGCTTTGGAATTCTAGCCAATCATTTAGCTTCTATCTTCTCCCCCGTCAGGCGATTCGTTAGGACTACTATATGTCCCTATACCCCATTCTTTATCCATCTGGTCACAGAGTGCAAACATCTGTTGTTTTCCATTCTGACCTGGATTCGTTACTTCGGCCGAAAGGGATTGACCTAGATTCCTATTCCTCTCTTAACGGTCATTCTTTGGCGGCTTGCTAATTCAAACACGTAGGGATAGTAGAAATTCCTTATTTCTCTCTTCTCTCAGTGGTAGACTGCTTGACAATTAGTAATATCCGGTCAGCGTCCGAAGAAAGTGGGCGTGGATTATTCTTGAATAGAATATATGAGGAATATCATATAAATCTATGTGAGTGCTCGAAGTATGGCTATTGTTAATCCCTTATTCCTTCGCAGGGATATAACAAAATTCACATTCAGAGCATATATAGTGTAATCTGATGGAAACTCAAACCTGGTTAAGTTGTCATTATAAATTTATTTCGGCAGAGAATATTACTATACTCTCCGTCTCATCAGAGGACTTTTTACATGTTGAGGAACAGCAAATGTGGAATTACAGTTCATGTGAGTACATAAAAAACTTTTTAAAAATTATATATATATATATATATATATTCTCTCTCTCTCTCTCTCTCTATATATATATATATATATATAAAATCTATCTATCTATATATATAACATTTGGCATAAAATAAACCTGGTTGGCGGCTGATGAGGGCAGGGTATTGTACGTGCTTTCACACGTATCATGAAAAATTATATATAGGATTTGGCATAAAATAACCCACAAAGGTTAAGTCATTCAATTAAATAACCAACTCATCAAATGTAACATGCATCTTCTGAGGTGCCCGGTAGTTGCAATATATCTTAATTTTTTTTTAGCACGAAACTTGCAATAATTGATGAGTTAAGAGCAATTAACGAAATAAAATACCAGCAAATACAAAATGAAGTGATTTGTAAAGCCAGCTGTTTGTATTATCAACAATGTCTAAAGCAGAATTTTCATTGACTTAAACACCTGTGACATTTCAAAACATATTACATCTGCTTTAACCTGGATTATAACATATATCTTAATAAACATTGTATTTTGCAGAAATTAAAGTATGTACACATTTTTGGATACACTGCATATATATATATATATATATATATATATATATATATATATATATATATATATATACATACACATGTAATATAATGGCCGAGGGATTTCGGTTTATGCCTTTGGGTTTAGTTAGGTTGAGAACCTTTCGGCTCAGCACATGGGTTACTTAGGTGCAACATTAACACAGGTTTTCACGCGCGCGTGCACGCAGAGCGAACGTGTTACTTAGAGATGTCACAATAGACCACATTGGAAGCGGGGTTACGAAGTGCTGGTGACGTCATGCACAGGAAGAGCGCGGAGGATTTTGGGAGATTTTGAAAAAGTCAGGGAGTTGAGATGAGACCTACCTCGGAGGAAGACGGTTGGTATTCGCTTGCTCGCGGAGACCTTTGTGGCGATGCCATACGTGTTGGGGGGGGGAGAGATGAAAAAGCCAGAATAGAAAGAATGTGTATTGCTCTCCCTCACGTCGAAACCTTTAACGCAAAGGTAATAAAAGGTTTCGTACCTAAACAGAGAAGTCGTTACATGTTTTTCGAATTTCGAGATTCGTATGTTCTATCTTTATGGACATTCGATGTACGTTTTATATATCTCTATCTATCCTCGTGGTTTAAATGGTCAAAGAAAAAAAAAAAGAAAATGCATGCTTCTAATATGTTTAATTTTCCAATACTTGTGGATACACAATATTTTTGGTTGTTCCATTTTCTGTGTAGATAAAGAGATTGTCTGGATTGCCAACTCTGGAACAGGCAACATATAATTGCCCATGTGAGAAGCAATCAGTGTGTAAATATAAGCCACACAATTCTAAAGATTGTCCCTGTGCTTTGTTGATCGTGATGGCAAATGCCAATCGAATTGGGAATTGCAATCTCTTAAATTGAAATGACATATCTGTTGGAATCATAGGAATTCGCAGATGAGGACATCTTCACCTTTGAAAGGCCCTGTCAAAATTGTTGCTTCTATGATGTTGGTCATTAATTTTTTTACTGAAAGACGTGTGCCATTACAAATCTTGGGCTGGTTAATATTTCGCAACATGATAATTGGCATACCATAAAATATTTATTAAACAACAAAATAAATGGGATAACAATAATGAAGAAAAAATTTAAGTTTTTAGAATAAAAAGAAATTTACTTACTACTGAATCAACGAAATATGGCTTAAAGTCTATTAACGAAAGAAAACTTTTTTAGGAATGACTTTTGTTAAAGTTAAACAAAAAAAGAAATATTGAAAAAAAAAAAAAAAAAAAAAAAAAAAAAAAATTTAGTTAACAATTTGTTACTAATGAACCAACAGAATATGGTTTAAGAAAGAAAACATTTTAATGGCTGTCTTTTGTTGAAGTTAAACAAAAAAAGAATGTTGAAAAAAGAAAAGAAAGTATTTAGTAAACAATTTGTTAGAATAAAGAGAAATTTATTTACTACTGAACCAACGAAATATGGTTTAAAGTTTAAGTTAACCAAAAAAGAAAGAAAAGCGAGAAAAGCAGAAAAATATTCTCGCGTAAAATTCTTGGAAAACGAAAGTAATGTTTCTATTAAAAATATTTTATTTAATTATTGTAATATTTTTGGATAATAAGTACATAAAAACACTCCTGAATTCGAATAAAATACTCTCACAAAATTTTAAACCAATTAGTGGTATAAAACTGGAGATTATCGGTTAGTAACAAACATTTACATTTTTATATATATATATATATATATATATATATATATATATATATAACTTTTGCCCATGTACTTACTAATGGTTTAGTTTCTTTGTTTAATGGCATATCAACCTTTGTAGGTTATTTAATGCCAAAGCCATTCTCCTAGAAAAACAGTAGTGGTACTATTTAACCCATAGCTGGGAGGATAAGGAGGTTCATACCTTTCCCAAGGGTATTTGCCCGAAAGTGAATATAATAGCGCGACCGGAGTACAGGGGGTGTTAAGCATAACTTATTGTCATAGGAAATAAAATTCAAGCAGAATGATATGAAAAGTCAATTTTTTTTTCAGTACAGTTTTCCTTCTCCTAGATTGATTGCTATCATCATACTTATTGGCTATGTTCCATTGCAATTTTTGTTTTAAATCATATATTCGTCTATAAAAAGGATTTGTTTGCAGTTATACGGAATAAAGTATTCCATCCAATTAATTATCAAACAGATCCACTTGATCCATAGATGGGACTTGAATAGTTACCATCACTTCAATCGGAAAGGATCTGGGAGTAATAGCAAAAACAAAAAAAACAAAAAGACTTCACATTTACAAAAACTATTGGATTTAGCGTCATGAAGACCCACCCCACTTTGAGCGTGGGGAGGGGGAGGAAGAGGGGTTTTACCATTCTGAAGGAGATGCAGTTGCCATAGTTTAAATCCTGCCAACAAGATAGGAAAATTTATCTTAAAAAGAAAAAAAAAAAAAAAACGATCCATAAATGTAGCTATTTGGAATGTGCTTTTTAAGAAAAATGACAATTAATATTTTCAAAAGGATTGAATGAATTGATTGATTTTAACAGCATTTCAACCCATCGAGGGTTATTTTATGCCAAGAGGTTAGAAATCATATTCATTGTATTTACATTTTGTGTAGTTGGTTTTTTTTTAAGAGGGTTTCGTAGTTAAATCAAATTTCTATCAAATACAAATAATTTGCACATGGATGATTTCAAGTAACTAATAATAATAATAATCCTTAGTAAACAAATCTTAATACAAATAATCTAGTTATATGGTCTCAAGTATTATAATACAATTGATTTTCAAACAAATTTATTTGACCTTTAAATAAGACCCTAAGAGATATTACCACTCCAGATTAGAGTGAAAATGGGAGTTATAGCAATGAAGGGAGCTTCACCATCAGACACTATTTAGTCTTGTACCAGGACCTTTTTTTTTGGTGGGGTCTTACCTCTCTGCAGACGATACAATCAGTATATTCTAAGCCTTGCCAGCAGTGCAGATATATTTTCAAAATTAATATTAGGAACACAAGAGACATTATAGAATTTCTGATATTTTATTCAGAAAAGAAAAAAAAAAAAAATTCCGGAACGGATGATGATTGCATCCAGCCATTCTCCCAGTCTTCCAACACTGCCTTCTCGAAGAGTTTTGACAGAGTCTTCATAAATTGGGTCACAGCCCCACATTTGGGTTAACAGCTTGATCAAACAGTCGACACAACATACTACAGGAATAAGAGAGCCTCACAAGATGATGAAATTTAATCAATTCAACATTGGAATCCTTTTAATATCTGTTGGGCTGTTTTCTTTAAAAAACTGGACACAACAGATAAATTCAAAGTTTAGTTCCTCATCATCCCAAAAATATAGAAATGAACTTATAAACGAGTAAAAGATTTTAAGTTTTCATAAATGGAATGGTTTTAAAGCAGAAGTTGTTTTTTTTCTTTGGTAAATGTAAAAAAAATCTTTTATTATTATTTCAATGATTATTTAATGCTAAAAATAGAACACCAAAATCCCAAACTAAGTTTAGTCCTTTGAATAAAAAACAAGGAAAAATATTTAGATCAGATGTTACTTACAAATTGAATAACTTTTTAACTATGTCAAAATTTTAGGCATTTAAAAAAAAAAACCCAAAAAACAATCAAAAATCACACACCAAGAAATCTGATCATTTTTTTCTTTTTTTTTCTTTTGTTGAGTTCGTGTGTAACATACTAGAATTTTCTGTTAGTCCAAAGTTAAAATGCAGTAAAACTAATCCAAAGCCAAATTTTTAAGACATTACTTTTCCAATCATTAAGAAACAAAAAAGTTTTAGTTAATGGGTTAAGCCTGTTTACCAAAACTTTTTCATCTCTGTATCGAAAAAATAACGTCTAAAAAGTTCGGTTTCGGGTTACCTATTCTGTATGGAATATCTTGTACAATATATATTGCATATGATTTAGATGTTCTAACAATGGCGTTTTCCAATTCAAAATTATCAACACCAACATTTCTTATAAACGGCAATTAATTTACATGATAGCCAAATTGTTTGTAAAGTTTAAGAGTAGTTACCAAAGGATTAAAATATGGAATAAAAAAAAAAAAATAAAAAAAAGTTTGGCACCAAAAGTGAAATATCTATTTATTGCTCCAAAGAGTTAATAGTTAGAAATTCTATTTAAAAAAAAAAAATAAAAACGAAAAAAGAAATGAAGAGAAGAGAAGAACATCAACTTCCATGATAATTAGTTGTCTTCTCTCATAAACAAGTTTTTATTCTTTTTTCACTTCAGGTTAAGGAGATGTGAGAAAAAAAAAAAAAAAAAACATTAGTCAACATTATTTGATATTGGAGACGGACAGATTTTTCTGAAAATACAGGTGAAATATCAAAATATAATAAACTCTTTTATATTGAGGAACCTTTTCCCATTTCTTAAAAAAAAAAAAATAAAAAAATAATAATAATAATAACTCTTTAATTCCTAATGTAGATATGTTGTGTCAACTGTTTAGACGGTCCCCACTACTGACGTGAATTCAGTAATAGGGACCATTTACCTTCCTCATCCACCGCCAGCCATTGGAGGAGGACTCGGACCTGCAAGAAACAAACAAGAAATCACATTTAAGAAGAATGAAGAAAAACCATCCAGCAAGATAATTTCTAGCAGCACTGGGAACTCAATGGAAATGACCTTATGCCAACAGCCACAATGTTTCAGCTATTTCTAAGATGATTGATTGGTTGGGTTTTATGGCATATCAACCTTTGTAGGTTATTTAACACCAAATAGTTCTATTCCAAACAATTCAGTTTTGCATGAGTATAATTTAATTGTCAAAAACATTTCTATTTCAAGCCATTCAATCTATCCAAACAGTTTATTACAAGTACAGATTTTGTTTACCCACAGTAAAATGTTTTGTTTAGCGAGGACCCTTATCAGGTGTTATGACACCAGGCCAGAGTGGACCTGGGAGCGATGGCAATAAAGGGGTCCTTGGCATTCCCCAAAGCTTCAGCATTACTGGAATCTCACCATCAGATTGTTTAGTGTCATATCCAGGACACTCGTTGGATTCTACAACCCCAACCAGCCAAGTGGGCAATTCTAAGCTGAGTAATTATCATTATTACATACTGATTTATTACAAACAGGTCTTGTCAGACATTTTATAAGAAGAACAGACAGAACATTTGTCAGATTTCCAGAAATTCTTAAAATGTCAACAGGAATCTTTAAACTTTAATTTCTATTCATATTTTTTTTCAGAATTCAATTCAAATTTTTCAAAAACTGAAAAAAAAAAAAAAAAAAAAAAAAAGTTAAAAAAAATCTTTTGGATGGTATAATGTCTATGAATTTAAAATTGATTTCATCTGGAGTTTAAATGGATTTTTTTTTAAGTTGAAGAAAGAGGTGGGGGTGTCAATCTTACAAAAGTCAGTGATAATATTTTTAATGAGTAATTTTAACTGTTCATCTGAAGAACAGAGAATAGGAACATAAAAAAAAATATAAGTTGAATAAATGAAAAATAGAAACCTGAACCAAATCCAAATCCTCCCATACGACGTCGTGGTGGAGGCGGAGGGCTGAGGAAAAAAAGGAAAAAGACGACTCAATAAATGCAGTGAAAAAAAAAACAAGAAAAAGTACAAGGGAGGTAACTCTGTATTGCTTCTTAAAAAAACAAATTGGAGGAAAAAAGATTCAACTCGCACCTGAAGATATAATTAAAATCTTAATCTTAACACGCAGGAAAATGCTGAAAAATATCGACATTTTTCAACAAAATCTGATGATGACAATAAAAATAAAAAACAGGATAAAAACTCATGACCGAGTTTCATGGCACTGATCCGCAGGTGAGCAAGTATACAATATCTTGTAAAACCTTCCCTCTTTTTAAAATGACTGAATTTTGATCTTAAAATTTAGATTACAATTTATCATAAATAAATAATATTATAAAAGTAAAAACAAAAAAGTAAAGAAAAAATATATTAAAAGAAACATTAATAATAATTCACCTGATAATGGACAACGTGAAACTGAGTTGTGAGTTTTTCTCCAATTTTATACTTGAAATATATTGTGTGTGTGCGTGTATAATATAAGATATGAAAAAACAAAAAAATATTCAGAGGATGTATTACTTTATATATGAACAATATGCCAACAGAAATAAAACTATTTGCTGATGATGTCTAACTACTTATTAGACCATTATCAAAAGAAACAACTTAGAGGCATCTAAATAAATTGTTATATTGGAAAAATATTTGAAAATTAAAATTTTTAATATAGAAAAATCGAAAGTACTACGTATTGCATCCAAAAACATTGAAGTTGAATGTAAATTAAGCAACAAGGAACTCAAAAAAAAAAAAAAAAAAAAAAAAAGAAACGAGAAATGCAATTTAGGGGGTTGGCTTTGATGATGCATCTAAACCTGACAATTGTATTGGGGACAAATAAAGTGAGATGTTTTAAAATATCTCGAATCCTAAGACCTCTTGTAGAATATTGGGCTCCACACGATCGAGATATGGAAATTCAAGTGTAATATTGAAATTGAAAAGTATACAAAGAAGAGTGACAAAAATAATTTTCAAAACAAGATTACAGTTACAGGAAGGGATTAAAGAAATTAGGATTAATGACTAGAAAGAAGAAATGAAAGGGGATCTAATTGAAACTTTAAAAAAAATGAATGAAATTTCTAATTATGGTAAACACTTTTTTTCAAGTTTTCTCTTAAAACTGGGTTTGAGTTTTGTTTAACAGCATATTAACCTCTGTGGGTCATTTAATGCAAAAAAAAAAAAAAAAAAAAAAAAAAAAAAGAAGTTAGGTTGGTTTTGTCTTTTATGTGGGTTTTAGGGCATGGGTTTTTTGATAGTTTTTGATTCTATCTGGCCAGATATTGGTGAAAAGGTTGATTTCAGTGAAAAGATGAGGTTTTTTTTGGAAGAATCAAGATGTTTTCTAGTCTGGTTTGGTTGGTTTTATGGCACAAGAACCCCTGCAGGACACTTCATGCCAGACTTCGTTTATACACATATTAAACCTAAGATATACAAATGAATCATCATCATCATATCGCGCTGGTAGCACGGATATCCCTGACCCTCTCTCGCCACTCCTCCCTATCGTTCATCGCCCTAGGTAGGTCTTCAGGACAACATCCCGTATCCTCACATAGCTGCTGAATGTACGTTTGTGCTGGTCGTCTTGCTTTTGCGCGGCCATGTGTAGGGATCCATAAGAGTACATCTCTTATGAGTTCATCTCTGCTTCTCCAGCAGTGTCCTGCATGTCTGGTTCGCCTAACTTGAATAGTTTTCGTGATAGGGGGCAGGTGGCCGTACAGTTGGTGTCTTGTGGGGTGTTGCTGCCAGGACTTGTTCAGGATTGCACGCAGCTTTCTTGTGTAATTGCCATCTAGCTTCTTCTCCAGCCGTTTTGTTAGCGTCCATGTAGTGCATCCATATAGCAGTATCGATGTGACCGCTGCCTGGAAGAAACTGCGTTTCATTTTATCGGTTAGGTCTGATTTCCATATAATCGATAGCCTATTGATAGCTGTCCATGCTTTCGTTAACCTCGTTTCGATGTCCTTTTCGGTTGATTCGACGCTGCTTCCTAGGTACGTGAATTTGTCTACTAGTTTAAGAGGGGTTCCTTCTAGAGTGGAGATGTCCCCCGTTTGGTTATAGCACATATATTCCGTTTTGTGTGCATTAACATAGAGGCCTATGCTTGCTGCTGCTCGTTCCAAACTATGTAGAAGTGTTTCGGCTTGGTCAGGTGTATTTGCCAGTATCGCTATGTCATCGTCGGTGTCGGTAATTGTTGTTGCAGGGTACCTTCTGCTTCTTTTCTTCGTCAGTTCGAAGCCATTCTCTTTGATTTTGTCAATCGATGTTCTAAGTACGTAGTCTAGACAAATGATAAAGAGGTACAGGGCCAGTGTGTCCCCTTGTAGTACTCCTGCTACAATGTCAAAGTATTCTGTCTCCATCCGGTGATCGTACTTTTACTTTAGTGTTTCTATAGAGAATCGTTATTGCCGCTACGGTTTCTTTAGGTATGCCGTACGCTAGTAGGATTTGTTCCATCTTTCCTCTGTGAATGGAGTCGAAAGCCTTGGTAAAGTCGACAAATATTAATGTCGCTTGTAGGTTCTTTGCCCGTACACCTTCAAGGATTCTGCGGATGGTTAATATTTGTGAGGTCGTGGTTCTATTTCTTCGGAAGCCATTTTGGTTTTTTCTAAGTATGTTGTCGATTTTGGGTTCTATTCGGTTTCGTAGTAGGGCATTGTAGATTTTGGCAGCTATGGATGTAAGTGTTATGCCTCGGTAGTTTTTGGCTAATCCGAGGTCCCCCTTTTTAGGGAAGGGGAGTATGCATCTCTTCATCCATCTATCTATCGGATTTTGATTGTATACTGCGTTTGATTGTATATGTCGTCGAATTGTCTGGTCTTCCATACTTCCGGGGGAATTTCGACCAGCCCTGCAGTTTTCCTATTTTTAATTTTTCTGAGAACCGAGTCGAGTTCTTCTTGTGTGAACGGTCCTAGTTTAATGTCTAATTGCTTGCTAATTATTCTGGTGATTGGTTCATGTGTTATTTTTGGTGGGTTTCCAAGTAAGTTTTCGAAGTGCTGTTTCCACAGTTTTATTCTTTCTTGTTGGTTTGCTGCTTTAAGTTTTGCTTTGGCTGTGTTCTTTCTTCTGCTCACTTCGTTTATTGTTTGCCAGGCTATTCTAGATTGTCTATCTTCCACCGAGTCTCTAATCTTATCTATCTGATTTTGCATGTATTCTGTCTGTTCCTTTATATATATGCCTGCTAATTGATATTGTGCCGTTTTTAGTTTTAAGATATTTGTGTTTGTTGGGTTATGCTGTATTTTGTTTGTGAAATAATGCTTAAACTATGCGTTTTAAATGTAAAGACACGCTTACTCTACTATAAAGCCAAATTGATGTTAGTCTTTCCAAATATCAGCGAACAAGGCAGAATGTTTTTGAATCTCTTCTATAATATAATTTAAAAATTCGTAAAGAAAGCCCTAACAGTAGTTTAGAAGAAAAAGAAAAAGCCTAAAACACCTAATGCTCCCACAGCCCCCCCCCAAGAGAAAGGGGGGGAAATGAAATGAATATCCCCCCCCCAGTAGACCGCCTCCAAAACTACCTAAAATTCAGTAGTAAATAAAAGTCAAAACAAAGAAGAAGCATTTGAACTCAGGAGCCAACTGGAAGAAATATATCAATATTGGTCAGTATGTCTTTAAGTCCTATCAATTTAAAATGCTGAATTTTACAAAATGTTATGCTGTATTTTGTTTGTGAAATAATGTTTAAACTATGCGTTTTAAATGTAAAGACACGCTTACTCTACTATAAAGCCAAATTGATGTTAGTCTTTCCAAATGTCAGCGAACAAGGCAGAATGTTTTTGAATCTCTTCTATAATATAATTTAAAAATTCGTAAAGAAAGCCCTAACAGTAGTTTAGAAGAAAAAGAAAAAGCCTAAAACACCTAATGCTACCACAGGCCCCCCCTCAAGAGAAAGGAAGAAAAAAAAAAAAAAAAAAAATTTTTTTAAGCTCTATAATTCCTGAAGCCTGCTAGGTTCCCAACTGTAGTAAAAAAAAAATTTAAAAAAAAAAGACAATAAATAAAAAGCCTAGGAAAAGTCCCAATACAGCAAAAAAAAAAAAAAAAAAAAAAAAAAGCAAAAGTCAGTACCAGTGAAAGTCAGACGAAAGTACCTTAATCTTGGACTTAAGTTAAAACTTAAGAAAACTTAAACCAAAATTACCCCCCCCTTTTTTTTTGCGTACACATGGGAAGCAGCATGATGTACGTAAAGGTATTTGAATAAACCCATGGACGACCAAACTCAATACCTAAACGGGTCCTGGACGTGAGTTTGACGACTTTACGCTCAGGATCGGTAGTTCAATCGGGGAACTACTGCTGCTCCTCTATAAGAGTGGCTTCTATAGAAGAGAATAAAACAGCCATCGAAAGATAACCATGACCCACACTCAAACCCCATACACAAACCGCATCGTTCTTCGCGCGGGTAAAAAAGGGGCGCGTCCTGCTGAGGTTGGAGCCCTGGCCTCAGTGTTCGAAAAATCAGCTACAGAGCTCAAACAATCAAAACTACTAAAATGCAAGCAAACACTACAAATAGCCACATTTAACGTAAGAACCTTAAATAGAATAGGACAACTCCCAGAGCTAATCGCATCGGCCGAAGAACATAAGATAGACATAATATGCATACAAGAACACAGATACACGCACACCGAAGATATCAAATATCACGAAACTGGCAATGGCTGGTCGCTCGCCACTGTATCCGCATGGAAAAACTCTGTCAACGCCGCAGTAGGAGGGGTAGGATTACTTATAGGACCTAGAGCATTAAAAACGCTTAATAGCGTTGAGAAAATACAACCTAGAATGATGGCAGCTACATTTAACGGAAACCCCAGAGCAACAATCATCTCATGCTACAGCCCCACCAATGTTAGTGAAGAAACTGAACTAGTCACCTTCTACGATGAGTTATCCTCATTAGTGCGTAGCACCCCGAAACACAACATGTTAGTCATTGGCGGAGACATGAATGCCCAAATCGGGAAAAACGGAAACAACAAATACAGCCTCCACAACACGTCAAATAGGAATGGGCAACATCTAACAGATTTCATGATAGAAAATAGATTAGCATGCCTCAATACAAACTACCAAAAAAGAGAGGGCAAACTATGGACATACACGTACGCAAACAATACTAAAGCTCAGATAGACTACGTCCTTATAAACAAGAAATGGAAAAATAGTGCATTGAATTGCGAGGCATACTCCTCTTTTGAGGGTGTGTCCACCGATCACCGAATAGTCACGGCGAAAATACGGTTAAGCCTACGAAAAAACGCCAAACGAACAGCGACCACCAAACACTATGACTGGGCCCTATTGAACAACAAAGTTATAAGAGATAAATACGTATTAGAATTAAGAAACAGATTCGAAACACTACAAGAAAAGACGGAAAAAAGTACACCAAACGACGAATATGAAAATTTCATCAATGCACACCTCGAGGCAGCAGCAAAATACATTCCAACAAAAATTAAAACTAAATATAGAGTCCCATGGGAAACTTTAGCGGTGAGAGAAAAACGTGCACTAGTGAAAACAGCCTCCAAAAAAGAAAAAAAAAAAAAAAAAAAAAAAACTACAAATGAATACTAAGTAGATAATATTCTAAATGAGCCAGAGCCCACCTGGCTGCACACAAACAAATGACTCCAAGCATTGCTGCTACACAACACCAATAATTCAACTCAACAGGGTCTTCTATGTCCATTGGGCTGAATCTGTTGGATAATGGGATTGGTTCATTCATAAATGTTTTTTTTTTAGTCTGGATTTTTTCTTTTCTTTGCTTAGGGGATTTCTCCTGATTTTGGTTGTGTGTCACATACTCATCTGGAACTGTTAAAATGTGTTCCTTGATTGTCTCTTTTGTGATCATTTTTAGTATTTCTATTAGATTTTTTAATTCATTAATCAGTTTGTTCAGTTCTTCCTGCTTTGGTTTTGTATCTTCCTTTTTCTTGTTTCCTTTTTTTTGTTACATATGCATAACTAGGTTGTTCTTGTGTTTATCCTACTATTTTTCTGGCCTCGAGAAAGGAGATGTTTCTTGTGTATTTTATTTCTGTAATTCTTTTTTCCACATTTCACATTCCCATGAATACGCAGTATCTTCTCCTGTGCAGTTAAAGGGATTTTGACATTCTGATTCTGTATAATTTGATTTTCCACATATTGGTGGTCTAGTGCTTTTATCTCTAGGATGTCCGCATTTTTGGCATCTTAGAGGGTTTGTTATATAACTTTCTATTTTTGTATTTATGTAACCTATTCTAATGCTGGTTGGAGTTGTGGGTTTATTAAATGTTAGTATGTAGGTGTTTATGTCTATGGTTTTTGTTTCTTTGCATATGGAGATTCTCCTCACGTCTGTTACACTTTGTGGTTAAAGATGTAGACTTATTTCTTCAAGGGAACACGATGTGAGATCTGGAGATTTTATAACTCCTTTCAAGAAGTTTAGGGTTGGGTGAGGGTATGTTTTTAGGTTTAGTTTTCCAAATTGTTTCTATTTTAGTATCTTTTCTTATTGTTTTTGATTTGTTGTTTGTATAATAATGGTGTTGTTCATAGTTTTTTAAATATTGATTGGTTTAGAGTTTGTTTCTATTGTTTTTTGAATTAGGAATGGGTATAGTTTGGTGATTGGGGTTTCTTCAATTGATTCAAGTACAACGAATTGATAGAAATTTTCATTAGTTTTGTGTTCACTTTCTGAAGAGGATTCTGAGAGGGGTTTTTATATTTTTTGGTTTTTGTTTAGGTTATATTTTCATAAGCCATAAAGAAAATCTGAGTTTCATTGACTATACTCCCCAACCACCATGGAGATGTGCCTGGGGGAAAACCCATTTGTCTAGTAATATCAGAGTTACATAGTTAATATACTCATGCTGGTGGTAGACAAATTTTATCCCAGGGTTTTCATTCCCAAGATAATTACTCACCCAGGGACAGAAAGAAGTATAGGTCTTTCCTCAGCATGACTGACCCTACAGCCATTGCCCTCTTATTCAGATTTTTGCAAAAATCTGAAAAAGGGCTGACATGACCAGCCAACTGATCAGAGTGGGCCTCTCCGACTGCCCATCTAGTCCAGTAAGAGCCAAAGTGGAGAGTTGCAAGTCTTGTGAACTCTTCGGTTTCTCAGCCACTAGAATCCTGTCCTTAAGCATTAAAGGTCGCCTCATTGGGAGAGGGGAGGGTTACTCCTCTGCAGAGGTGCAGTTGGTGTATTCTACAGCCCCAGACAACAGGGCAGTCTTCAAACCAGAAATTTATTGTCAAGACAGATTAAAAAAAGTGGAGTGTTGCAAGTCCCGTGACCTCTTGGGTTGCTCAACCACTAAGATCCTGTCCTTAAGCATTACAGGTCACCACCACCCATAGCCAATGGGTAGCCTCATTGGGGAGGGGAGGTTACCCCACTGCAGAAGTGCAGTAGGTGTATTCTACAGCCCCAGACAACAGGGCAGTCCTCAAACCAGAAATTTATTATCAAGACAGATTCAAAAAAATCTACAAACCAATAGGAATTTTTTTTTGCTAATAGAGTAATATATTTTTGAAACTAATTGCCTTATCAGATCATGAATGTTGGATATTGACTTGGAGATCTCTCTGACATGCTGCATAAATTGTGTGGATGAGATGCTAGAAAGAAATCAGACACTAGAAACAAAAACAGGAAATGCACCTGAGTCCTTAAAGTAAACAGGATGCAGGTGTTTTGGCAGAAATGCTACATAATTTGCATAGGTGGCATGCTAGAAGGAAGCGCATCCATGTGCAACATGTAAGTAGCAGATTGAAGAAGATGTGACCATGAGAATTTGCATGAGCATTTGGAATACCATGTAATCACAGAGATTTTGACCCAAAAAACAGAACGAAGAGAAAAGCAAAGATGTTTGATAAAAGATCCGTACCCTCCACATCCAGCTCAGCTGTCGGCAACTCTCTCTCTCTCACCCTTCTGTACATTTTGGGTAATAAAAGGAAAAGAAGCCAACTATATTGTTGTTGTAGGGTTTTTGTCTTTTTCTGCTATACAACAAAAACAGCAAAGGTTGATTAACGACACAGCAACTCCTGTGGGTTATTTAATACCAAATCCTGATTTGTAAAAGAATTATTGGTAACCTTTTAAAAGCAAAAACTCATTTGTTTATGTTTAAGGTTTTCTGGTTTAATGGCATATCAACCCTTGTGGGTTATTTAATGCCAAGTCCTCTTTATACTTAAAGATTTTTAAGTTAATTGTTTGTAGGTAATATTTACTATACAGGACACTCGTTGGAGAAGTGGGTATTAACCTCGGCAGGTTTGTAGTTGGTATAGTCTACAGCCCAGCTGATTGGGCTAAAAAAAAATTATGATTAGATTAGATGATTTTAGAAATAATGGTTAGAAAAAGAATTTAAGAGGACTTTTTGGGAACTAATTACCAAAAAGAATTTGATCTGTATATACATATTGCATTCGTAGTGTATATCCTTTGTACAATTTCTTTTTAATGGGTTGATGTAAGCAGATAGTAAAAAAGAAGAGATGCCCAAAATACCAAACAATTAATAATAATGTTTCATTTGATTTCTTTTTTAAAAAACATCTTCAGAGCAATGTTAGTATGTAATGTTATGTCTCAAACAAAAAAAAAAAAAAAAAAAAGAAAAGATTCTTAATATCTTATCATGAGTAACGTTCTGTTTTAAAATGAGTCTCACATAATTAGGGTTTGAAAAATTTTTTATTCATCAAAATTTAATTTTTTTTCTTTTAAACGTTTTTCAAAAAAAAAAAAAAAAAGGATAATATATTTGCTGTAGATTTTTCAATAATTTTAGAACCCAATATAAGAATGAAGAAATTTTCTTTTTAAACTAAAATATTCTTAATATTTTTATTATTATTTCATATATCAAAAAGTATACGAAAAAGTAAACAGTTACTTATCCAAAATTAATTTTTAAGTAAATAATTCAAATATTTATTTCTCCCTTTTTAAATTTTGGATCCATTTTTATAGTTCAAGTTGGTTCTAAAAAGGTTTTTTTCAATTTTTTTTTTTTTATTTCGTTAAGTGTTTCTGGATTATTTGAAAGGAAGATAATGATTCAACGGGTCAGGGATTTAGATTTAAAATAAAAAAAATCAAGTTACAAAAAAATTTGCTAAAGTTATAAAAACATTCATTTTTCGATATCGAAATCTTAATACAATTTATTCCGAAATAGATTGAGGGGAAATAATTAATCCTAAAATTTTACTAGAGTTATCTCCCTTTAACTATTAAACCAAAAATTTAAAAAAAATCACTTCACAAAATTTTAAAACAAGAACGTAGATTTTGTAAGAAAAAAAAAAAAAAAAAAATTCCCATCGGCAAAAGAATAAATAAATATTTCCACGAAAGCGAAACGGATTTCTTTGATATTGTTGAATGGAGTTTTGCAAGGAGATTCAATAGCACTATTTCTGTTAATAATCAAGATTATTAACAGAAGATTATGCACTACAAACGCCAATAGGTTTTATGAAAGAAATGGTCTCAAATTAATGTAAGTAAAGTTGGTGAGAACAGTCGAGGGTGACCCAAAGGCCCCCCCTTTCGATAGCTACTACACCGACGTGTAGGGGAGGGCGCTACTCCTTTCCCTGGATTGCACCACTTTACCCTTGATCCTTACCTTATAGTGATGAGTGGTAAGCAAGGTAGCATCAAGTACCATTTTTTGTGTCTTTGATGACTCAACTTGGGATTGAACTCAGGTCTCCCAGGCCATTGGCGAACACTCAAACCATTATGCCAATGTCCAGTAAACTAATGTAGACTACACAAATGATCTAGCACTTCTTGCAAATACACCAGCCTAAGTCGAGCTTCTACTTGATCGTCTGGAGTAAAACAGTTCATGTGTTTTCACATTAAATGGTAAAGCTCTGAAATTGATAGACCAGTTTATATACCTTGGTAGCAATATTTCATCTACAAAAAGTCATGTCAGTATACACATAGGAAAGCATGAAATGAGTACAATCTAGCCCTGTGGATTGAAAAAAATAACCTCAAAAGAAAGAATTAACTGAAACCATATATATTCTAAGCATGGAATAAGTACCATCTACCCGTGTGGATTGAAGAAATAGTTCCATTCCAAACCAAAGACTCCTGAAAGCCATAAACATTAACAATATCAGAACATCTTTTATATCAGTGAGGAAGATTTATTCATTATAATCGCCATTGTTATTTAGCAATTTTTGTAGGCAAATCATAAATTTCTTTCTTATAAAATGGCTTTGATTTAGAATTTAAAATTTGTAGTGCTAACATTACTGTCCTTTTGTAGCCTTTGAAGATTTTGTGGAAAATCTTAAGAAATGAATTTATTTTATTTGTACTCACCCTCTGCCATCTGGTCTGTAATCATAACTGTAGTTGTCTCCATATTTTGTCATGTTTGGCTGAAAATCAAATAAAAACAAGTCAAATGAGATCAAAGTATATGATTTCACATATCCCTATGTAATACAAATAATTTGCACAGTTATATGGTTTCAAGTATTCCTATCTCATACAAATAATTTTCACACGGTTTTATGGTTTTAAGTATTCCTATCAATACAAATAATTTGCACACAGTTATATGGTTTCAAGTATTCCTATCTAATCCTAATAATTTGGAAAGTTATATAAGCTTAAGTATTACTATCTAATAATCTTCAAACATTCATTTGAGTAAAAGACAGGATTCGGACAGATCAAAGTGGACCTAGGAGTAATGGCACACTGTCCAGAGCTGTAGGCCTCATCATCAAATGTAGTTTGATGTCATTATACCCAAGACATCTTTTTTGAAGAATGGAAGGTTTTACTTCTCTGCAGTCAAAACTCAGAAGACGTGCTTGTGCACTAATGGAATAAACACATCAATCTTGATAACAAGTACATGGAAATGTAACATAGTAGTGCTGGTAACATCCTTTGTAATATAAATTGTATTAACAGAATGTGACACTACAGATTTGGACAACTACTGAATACATAAAGTGAATCAATATTTAAATAAATAAATGAATATACTTACAGATATTAATGTTCGAAAACTTCAGAAAGTCATCAAAGATGAACAAGAGGGCGGAAAAAAAAAAAAAAAAAAATTGTTAACATCATTTTTAAAAAATTCAGAAATACCTATCATTTTTGTAAGTCAGTATGACATTTTCTTTGGCAATTTTTTAACATTAGCAATTCAGCCAATCGCTTAATTCACTGAAAAATATATCAATCACAATCATACAAATAATTATTGACGTATGACAATAGGAAATGGACTTGGCTAGCAGAGTTTAAATCCAGGACAATACCTTTTGTATTTCACATAACATTAAAACCCTTAAGAAAGGTATAAATCTAAATATTCTCTTTCCCCAAATAAAATAGTAGGGCAGACTGATATAAAAAAAATCATGGAATGGCAACCCATCTATTAGAAGGAAAACTTTCAATTCAAACCAGTTAGACTCCACTTAAAAATTGACCTTGTGTCATATCCTGCTAATCCATGTAGGTTAGATTCTGATCGACTAATCATACATCAGACTATTATTTACAGATATAACTCAGGTTATGTCATTTTGAGTTAAGTTGTTCTTGATTATATGTTTGTCAAAAAAATATATGGGAAAATAAAACAAGTCATTGTATTTGATTTTTCATCAGTCTGGCACAAATATTGAAGTCAATATCACTAAAAAAGCGTTAAAATCATATAAAATCATGTTACTGTTCAATGAATAAGAATAAAAGTAAATAGAATTAAGGTCATATCCATTGCTTTATCTTTTGGGAATGAGTCGGACAACTGTATCTACGTCCATGATGTAAATAAACAAATTGAATGTAAATATTATTAAATTTAACATAAAGTAGTTTATTTTCTACCATTGAAAAATAATTTTAATAACTATTTATTATTCAACTTTACAAAATCCTTTTATAACATCTTAGAGGAAACCACATTTACAAATAAAGAGTTTGTGATGCACTGTAAAGATCGCCAAATTGTAAACATCTACATTTACAAGTATGCATGTACATATATTCATAAATTTAGATTACTTTTTTTTTCTGTACTATATTAAAAACTAAAATTTATGATTGTAAGCTTAAAACAGATTCTTATAAACCATATATTATTAAAAATGCATTTATAAATAAAATACAAAACTAGGAATGGTTATTTGTGGTTTAGCCTAGAGACAATTAAATTCAACTTAAGTCACCTCTCCTAGAGCAAATTACCAACATAAGGGGAAGTATTCTCGTATACCATATACTTCTATTGTGTACGGAAAGTCTAACATGGTTTCTTTTTAATCACAATTTAATGACACAAGAACTCATTCATTTAGCCTGCTGCACAAAATTTCCTTTTTTTTTTTAAACTCTTTTTTTTCCACTTGTACCTTTTTCTCATAAATGTGTGTCATTATAAGATGCATATTTTTCATAAATCAATGATTATTTATATTTTACAAAATAAAAGTAACAAATTACAGACTTGATGTAATCTCTTTTGTTTGTTTGTGTGTGTGTGTGTGTATTCATCCAACATCTATGACACAAGGTCAATCTTTAAGCAGAGTAAAACTGGTCTGAATTCAGAATTTTTCTTCTTCTAGACTGGTTGCCAAAACAAGATTAAAGAACCAAGTCTGACCAACTATAGATGTGAGGAGAACTGATGGATTCATACCTTTCTCCAATTAGGAATTTTTTTTTTTTTTTAATATATATATAAAATTGGATTATTTTCATTTTTTAACTTTTTATTTTGAAGAGAAAGAATTAAATAAGTAGATTCTACTGGGGAGAAACATAGTCAGGAGTGAGGAATTTTTGGTTTCTTTGTTTAATGACATATCAACCTTCATGGGTTATTTAATCCCAAAGCTATTCTTGTAGAAGAACAATAGTGGTACTATTTAACCTGTAAATGAGGGGATAAATGGGTTCTTGCCTTTCCTGAGGATATTAGTCCAAAAGTGAATGTAATAGCAATGACTAGAGTTTGAATTAACCGACTACAATGTCACAGTCCAACAAATTAGTCACTACACTATGATGTCTCCTCTGGACACGGGGCAAGGCAAAAATTACCAGCCTTGGTGAGGCAACTAGTCTAGGAGAAGGAATACTCTGAATTCAAACCTGTTAAACTTCGCTTAAAAATTGACTTTGTGTCATATCCTGCCTGAGCAGAGGGGTTGGTAAATATGAATATAGATAATTTGCATATAGTTAAATGGTTTTGGATATTTAAATCAACAATAAAAACAATTACAGCTTGAAATAATTATTCTTAATACAATTTGAATTCAGTTTAAAGTAAATCTTCCAAATTAACAATTTGCTAGCAATTATCTTTAATTAACAATTCCTATTTAATATTTTTCAAACAGATCTCTCAGGTTGGAATGTATGTAATATCATATTTTCTAGATGAATATTTCAGACAGCATTTATTAAAGTACTGCCTCTTGTCATCATTTAAGAAAGATATAATGAGAAATTTTTTATTTTTTTATTTTAGTTATCTTTAATTGGAATCATTTTGAGATGAAGCTTCTTAATCTGAGAATTTTTTTTATTTATTGCGGACTTTTTGTCTTCATCTTGGTAATTTTTGTGTTGTTTCTTCTTTCACTACATTTCGGCCAAATTTCACCTCTGGCCTTCTTCAGGTGATATAGAGGCATTGAGTCTCTACGGTTCCAGGTTAGCATTGTCAGAGGATAGCGGTTTCAAATCCTACCCAAGCCAGCCAGAGGTTTATTTGATCAAAAACATGGTGCGATAGACAACAACTATGGAAGGCAGTAATTACTAGGGATACGGTTACAAGACTCAGTATTCCGATCCGAGGCCGTGGTAAATCACCTGAAGAAGGCCAGAGGTGAAATTTGGCCGAAACGTAGTGAAAGAAGAAACAACACAAAAACTACCAAGATGAGGACAAAAAGTCCGCAATAAATAAAAAAAATTAATTCTCAGATTTTTATTTTAGCTTATAAAAATATTGCTTGTAATCCTCTTTGGTATTCATTCCTTTGTTAATTCCAACAAAATAAAAACATTAGACACTTTTTATTCTATGAATTTTATAAAAGTGTCAATGTAAATAGAACAGTAAAATCAACTCCGAACATTTATGGTGATGATACATTAAATGAAAGAAGTTGAAGGAGATGGTTTTCCTCGTTTTTCAATGAGGCAGATTTCAGTCTAAAAAATCATCTCTTCTTAGTCAACAAAAAGGGAGCCATCCTCCATCAAGATAATGCCCGTCTTTACACAGCTCAATCAACTAAAGATCTCTTAAAAGAGCTTTGTTGGGAAAATTTGCTTCATCTTCCATCTTCTCCTGGTGTAATCGTTATCGTCGCAGTATATGGACACGGCGACACGAGTTCAAATCCTGGACCTGACTGATTGCATTTCACATAGCACTAATACCCTTGGGAAAGGTATGAATCCAAATATTGCAGTCTTTGTTCGGTCTCCAACTCCCTCTCACACACAACCCTTTCAATAAAGTGAGAAGTATATTTTTCTAAAGAACTGTGTCCGCTCGTCGTTATTGTATTGAATATGCGTCTGCATATGAGTATACAACATTGTGTTACACATAACAGCTAAGATACTTTAAGAGTTTCCTCCTCAAGGCGGCCTTTTTCAGCAGTAGCACTAAGCCTTAAATGATCACCAGTACAGGGACTTCTTGTTTAGTCCTTTTCCTGCCAACGAGACAAGATGTAGATTCCCCTTCTCCAAGTAAACTTTAGAACATGGACCAAAACGGTAAAAGTTTTTATTCAAGTTATTTTACATTAGAGTCTCCACAATTTTACCTCATAATTTACAACCACGCCTTTCCTTTTACAGATATTTAGACGAGTACCATTTTCTGTATCACCACGTGTTGGCAATTACCTTTAGTTCATTTGGTCATTTAAACGTTACGTCTCTCTCGTATGTCAGTAATATTTCTTCTTAATTCCATTTTTAGTTTTTGTAAATTCAGTAACTACCACATTTTTTTTTTTCCTTAGTCACGTCTCTGTATTTCAGGTCTTCAAGACTATACTGTGTTAGATTATTCACATTAGTATTATTACCGTGTAACTGTCAGCTTCCACGGCGACATTTTCCAAGTTAGTTGTTAATACTCAAATTAAGCCCACAACAGACCCATTTATTTGCTGTATTCTTTCCTTTCAAATTTATTTGTAAATGTATTTCTTCATTTCAGTTTTTACACATTTCTACAGTGAATAAACCTGTCAACACCATCTTCAGGGTCTTTACTGTGAGAAAGTGTTTTAGCTACGTGCCATATAGACAATTCAATGTTCGCGGAAACTAGGATTGTCTACAGGAGACATAAGTTTTTTTCATAAGGAGGCATAAATTTTTTTCATTTATAATATATACTCTAAAAATCAAATATTACATTCTTACCAACCTGATATATCTTCAATTAACTATTCCTATCAAACACTAATAATTTACAATTCTTGACATAGATAGGAATAATTACTCAAAACTAATACAAATAATTTGTATTCGATATTTAGACGAGTATCACTTTCTGTATAACCACATGTCGGTAATTCCCTGAAATTTGCTTGGTCCTTTAACATTGTCTCGTTAGTAATATTTCTCCTTAATTTCCATTCTGTTATTGCAAATTCAAGTATTCCAATCTAAAAATAACAATTTGCAAGAAATAAAATATAAACCACAATCATTTTAAACAAGTGAACACTTGACACTTAGTCACAAAATTAATTTTTTAAGAGTCACTGCATTAAAATAGTTCAAGAATCCTTTTAAACATTTTAAACAAAGAGATTGATTTGACCCACAGATGAGACCCGAAAAAACAAACAATCAATTTGGGTCAGAATGAACCTGGGCGTAATGGCAACAAATGAATGACTCTATAATTCCAAGATCTCTAGAACTGCAGCCTCACCATCAGATGCAGATTAGTGTCAGACTCAGAACACCGTTCTAGTAAAAGGAAAGGAAATTTTTTACTTACAATAAAACTATAAAGTTGATTAAACCCCAAAACATTTCTGGAATGATGGACAGTCGCCATGGCGATCGATTGTCCATCATATTACCTGGAAGAAAAAAAAAAAATTATTAATCAACGAATTAAATTTATTTCATTGCTCAGGAAAATATAGCTTTTCTTTGGTTTTTTTCAAGTAAAAATGATAATTGATTGATTTTAATGGCATGTAAACCTGTTTGGGGTTATTCTATGCTCAGAGGTTAGGGAATTACATTCATATTTACATTTTTTTGTTTAGTAGTTTTTGTACATGGTCCTATTAAATACAAATAATTTTTAAACAGATTTATGGGACCCAAGCAGGTAGTAACTCCAGGTGAGTGTGGACCTGGAAGTAATGGCAATGAAAGTGTACTTTATACTTCCCATATCTGGAGCCTTGCCATCATATAGAGTTTAATGTCAATACTTAGGACAACCCTTTTTGTTGGGGGGGGGGGGATTTTATCCCTCTGCAGAGGATACAGTCGGCATAATGGCTTGTGAGAGGTGCTCTGTCAACCAGTGTATTATAATACTATGAATATGTGGATACTTTTTTGGACTATGGCAACACAAGTTCATTATTCAATAAATAATAAGGCAGCTGACATTAGCTCATTAACCATTACACAATGATAGATTCTTTCTCAGTTGGTTATTTATATCATGCAATATATTGCTGATCATGTAAAACAGTAAAGAATTTTTTTAATATTTCAAAAGGTGTGAGAAATGGTCACACACAAGAGGTGGGGATTTTTGGAAAGAGTCAGTTAGTTGGTTACAGGAAGAACCACAAGTAACAACCAAAATTTTAGTAAAACCACTACCCTGTCATTGGAGATTAGCTATGATTCAGCAAATAATAAATTTTATCTTCCTCGACACCAGGACACCATTTCACATCTTCTGCTTTTTAAGACTGGTCAAGAGAAAAGTAGTAACAGGAATAATAAAGTGAATGGGGTTTTTCTGTAATCACATGTCTGACTTTTCCTTGATATGAACTTGTCAAAATCTCTTCCTCTTGTCTCTGCCAGCTTTCTTTGAGACCCTGCAACACCATAGACAATTGAAACAATCTTTGATCTTCCAACATGTACGTGTAGCAGCAACTTGTTTTGATTTTTAAAAAGATATCAAATTTGAAAAGGTGCTCCATGTCATTGAAATTTGGGTCTGAACAGTTTTCAACCACTTCTACTATCATTAGGAATCTTATTCCTCTTAGGGAATAATAATAATTTATCTAAAAAAATAAAATTTAGAAAAATTAAAAAACAAACGACAAAAATAATTAATAACCCCCACCCACAAAAAAAATGAAACAAAAACAAGTTTAAATGTACTGAATAAGTCAATTGCAGTAACAGATGGCTTGGAATAAAGAAAAAAGAAAACAAGACAAATACAGAATGAATAAAGATATTTACATAATAGATTTTAGAAGTATACAAATAAACATATTTACATATAATCTATGGTACTTGACAGTATATAAGACCCACTGTTTTTTTTTATCTGAAAAATGGGTTTTCTGTTAGAAGTTAATGTATACAACTTTTTTTAAATGATTCAAGGTAAATTCACTATATGATATATTTATTACAGGTAAATTCATTGTATCAGATTAATTGCTCTTATAAAATAGGGTTTCCCTAACTCATTGGCTAGGGTTTCCCTAACTCATTGGCTGTTTTTATTAAATTCTTAAAAGTGATGATTAAATTCGGAATTTAGTCACAAATAATTTATTAATGATTAATTTACTAGACACTTTTTTTTTTACACAAATATTCCCTGTTTAAATTGGTAGGGAATAGGTTAATTTAATTTTCAGCTGAACTAGGTAAGAGCCTCTTGTTTAGATCTTTTGTTTCAACCTTCATGGGTTATTTAATGTCAAAGCCATTCTTATCAAATAACAGTACCAATACAACTTAACCCATTGCTGGAAGGATAAAGAGGTTCATGCCTTTCCCCAAAGAGCATTAGTTCAAAAGTGAACATAATAATTTGAACTTGCTTTTTATGAGGTTGCAGTTAAGCACGTAAGCCACTATGCCACAGAGACGACTCCTAAAAGCATCTGGAACACAATAAGCTTTTAGTTGAGTATAATTCAAGAATTTTCATTTCAAGTGATTTCTACATAACTTGCTCCCTTACCTTATCTTCCACATTGTTGATTGCGCAGCTTTAAATATACTGACTGTAACACCTGCAGGGGGGTAACTCACCCACCTCCCACGACTTCAAAAAGCAGTGTCCTGGGTATTGATATGAAACTACGTCAAATGGAGAGGCTCTAGTTCTGGAGATCTGGTAATGTGGAGTAATCCTTCATTGCCATTACTCCCAGATCAACTCTGACTTGTTAGAGTCCTATCTATGGATCAAATGGATCTGTTTATTATTTGTATTCAATTGGACCATATGCAAATAAAACCTCTTAAGAAACAACTCCCGAACATCAAGGTATAAAATAACTTGAGACAGGTTGACATGCCTTTAAAATCAATCAATCAACTTATTTGGAGTAGTCCGCGTGGTGTAAAGACTAAATTGCTGGACTGCAGCTTTAAAATAAGCAAGTCTGAACTCCAGTCACAATATTACGTTCACTTTTAGACTAATGCCCTTGTGAAAGGTATTAACATCCTTATTACCCAAGTTAAGGATTAAACAATATTACTAATGTTCTTCTACAGGGAAGACTTTGGCATTAAATAACCCACAAAGGTTGTTATACCATTAAACAAAAAAAAAAAAAAACAACAACAAACAAACCTTATATTGAAAAAAAAATTTTCAATAATTAAGATAAATTATTTTAATCAATTCAAAGCATGTTCAAATGAAGCCAGAAAATTTGCCCATCAAATAAAATAGGTTTTGTCTCAGATTTACTTTTTATGGATTAAAAACTTTTTCCAAGAGTAATGAGTCCATATTTTTTTTGGCCAGGGGTATCATATTTGGCATATAATTACTGTATTTGACAGCATATAAAGTGCACTTTTTTCAATAAAAATATCTTTTAAAATTCCCCTGCATCTTACATGCCAAATGAAAGTTTAAAATTCATGTTAGTCGTCCAAAATGAGCTACTTGGCAAATCCTATTAGCTTAGACTTTAGAATAACTTTCATATACCTATTGTCATTATTTAAAAGGTTATTATGCAGATTAAAAGTGTTATCATTGATAATATTCATTATGATAATTTCATCATGTTTGATATTAATACTTTGTTTTATTTCTTGATTTGCCCGGCTGAAATTGGATTGGGTCTTATATGCTGTCAAATACGATAATATTCAAACAAATTATCAAAAAAATACTTTTGTTGATTACTTTTATTGCCTATATTCCATTGATCAGTAACACAGTAAAAATATTACATTAAAAAGAACCTTTTTTTTCTGATCATCTTAATTTACCAAGGGAAATAATTATGAAATTATGATTGAGTACTCCTTGTGAATCTTATTGTTTTACCATCAAGACAAACTAGCAAGACCCATGGAAATTTTATGGAACAACAACAAAAAAAAAAAAAATCAAAAGTAAGTATTTAAGCAAGAAACAATGTTTGCAATTTGATTACATATAAATCCTATTGTTGCCTTTGCAATAAACAATCCATAAATATATATAAAAATAAATACACATATCATTTGTTAGGATTTAATTCTACCAAAACTACAAGATCACAATATAATTGCATGTTTTGTAGATAATGGTATTGCTAGCACCAAGGAATTTTAATACAACTTTTATCTACCATGATATTTAGTGTGGATATATGAAGTTGGCAGAGAGCAATTCCATCAGAGCTGAACACAGAGTTTTATCTGAAGAAGCAACATCTATGTAGAAGACTATCCTAATTGATTGAGGTGAAAGAATATACCACATGGCTGCAGGGAGGATATGAGAATAAAGATAATATGTGAATGGACAAAAACTAAGAATCATAATATAAATTTCATAAATCTGACATGACAACACAGAACTTAATGACTGCCAAAAGTGACCTTTAAGAGAAAGAGAGTCATTAAAGGGAGAAAATCTTGTTCTTATGATAAACCATAAATGATACCTATTATAAGTTAACATTAGGAATGTTTTTTTGACTATGAAAAATTAGTAAATACTAGAAATTGAATTGTACCATGTACTGTGTGAATGAAAGGGTATGCAACACACACACACATTATATAGAGGGTATAAAAAAAAATGAACTTACATGGTATGACCACTAGAGCAGTAAATGAATAAATAAACTCAAAAATATGATCTCTACAATTAAACATGGTTTTATGCTTTAGGGATGTTTTGCTGCTTCTGGATTAGGAGAAATAGAAAGAGTACAGGGTCTAATAGATTAAGAGCAATATTTGGTTTGCTTTTATGGCATATCAACTATTGTGTGTTATCTAATACCAAATCCATTTTTATAGATATAAACAGTTCTATTTTAAAACAATTTAGTTTGACATAAGTACAATTTAAATGTCAAACACTTCTATTTGACTTATAAATAGGACCCTATCAGGTGCTACCACTCCAGGTCAGAATGAACCTGGGAGCGATGGCAATTAAGGGGTACTCCACATTCCCCAAAGCTCCATCATTATTAGAGCCTCACTATCAGATAGTTTAGTGACATATTCAGGACACTCTGTGAGTGGGGGGGGGGTCTTACCCCTTTGCAGAGAATCAATTGGTATATTCTGCAGCCCCAGCTGACTGTGCCATCAGTCATTTTTAATGTAAAAACATTTCCTTTTCCAACAATTCAGTTTAGCATTAGTACAGTTTTTTGTTTATACACAGTTAAATGTAAAAACATTTCTATTTCAAACAATTCAGTTTAGCATAAGTACACAGTTCAATCTGACCCATACATAGGACCCTATCAGGTGATACCACTCCAGGCTAGAATGGCCTTGGGAATGATGGCAATGAACAAGTACACTTTTTTTTTTCAGCCATATGCATCACCATATTCAGGACAGCCTGATCAATAGTAAGTTATATCTATGGTCCAAACTATCTCGTGTAACAAACACTTTCATAAACACAAACTATTTTATACTGCTAGAGACAGAGGAATGTGTGTTTGTTTATAATTTCTTTCTTCTATGGTGAATTTATTTTCACAGGAAGTAAAATTTCTGTGAGAACAAGTCTTTACCTTTTTGCTCTTAATACTGAGTAAACTTGGTGTTTCAAAAAAAAAAAATAGAAGATTTGAATTCTTTTTTTACTCAATATGAACTGGATAAATGGCTGGAAAAAAATGTGAAATTTAGTTTAAATTTACCTGCCACAAATTCCAAAAAGTCAATGCACATCATACATGAAAGGTGATTTTTTTCAGAATTTCACAGCCAAAAGTTAGGGGTGCTTGTTTTACGTGACTAATTATGGAATATATATATATATATATATATATATATATATATAAAAGGAGTACTACAAGGGGACATGCTAGCTCCATACCTCTTTATCATTTGTCTAGACTACGTACTTAGAACACTGATTGACAAAATCAGAGAGAACGGCTTCGAGCTGACAAAGAAAAGAAGCAGAAGGTACCCGGCAAAACCAATTACCGATGCTGACTACGCCGATGACATAGTGATACTGGCAAATACACCCGACCAAGCCGAAACACTACTGCATAGTTTGGAATGAGCAGCCGCAGGCATAGGCCTCTATGTCAATGCACACAAAACAGAATATATCTGCTATAATCAAACGGGGGACATCTCCACTCTAGACGGAACCCCTCTTAAACTAGTAGACAAATTCACTTACCTAGGAAGCAGCGTCACATCAACCGAAAAGGACATCGACACGAGGTTAATGAAAGCATGGACAGCTATCAATAGGCTATCGATTATATGGAAATCAGACCTAACCGATAAAATGAAACGCAGTTTCTTCCAGGCAGCGGTCACATCGATACTGCTATATGGATGCACTATATGAACTCTAACAAAATGGCTGAGAAGCTAGATGGCAATTACACAAGAATGCTGCGAGCAATCTTGAACAAGTCCTGGCGGCAACACCCCACAAGACACCAACTGTACGGCCACCTGCCTCCTATCACGAAAACTATTCAAGTAAGACGAACCAGACATGCAGGACACTGCTGGAGAAGCAGGGACGAACTCATAAGTGATGTA
>OY757943.1:1841075-1858575 GCA_963585895.1 Sepioteuthis lessoniana | reverse complement strand
GATACATAGCAATAGTTGGAACCATGTTAAATTGAATTGTTAGAAATAGAACTGTTTAATCATGTCTCTCTCTCTCTCTCTATATATATATATATATATATATATATATATATATATATATATATATATATATATATTGTACATTACAGCAGAATTAAGAGAAATTTTCTTTGTATTATGTACAAGCATCAACAATTTGTTTTTTGGGGGAGTCTGTGTTGTTTTCTTTAATTGAAACACTTATTATGGTTTGGTTAAAAAAAAAAAATTTTTTTAAATATTGCTTAACATGACACACTAAATGGTAATATTTTTGGTGGTCTAAAAATTTTGTTTTTATACTTCTTTAAAAATGCATCTCACATTGAAAAAGTGCTGTCAAAAGTTTCATTTGGCAACATTATTTGATTTTCAAAACAACACTATGCTGTGTTCAGTTTTTGAAAATGAATTGGTTTGGTTTATTTGTTTAATGGCATATCAATCTTCATGGGTTATTTAATGTCAAAGCCATCCTTGTAGAACAGCAGTGATAATATTTAACCCATAGCTAGAGGGAAAAGAAGGTTCATGCCTTTCCCAAGTACATTAATCCATAAGAAAACATAATACGGTGACTACATTCTTACAAAAGATAATATTGACTGGTTTGATGGACTGATTTTAATGACAGGCCAACCTGTCTATGGTCATTTTATGCTGAACGGTTAGGGAATTGTGAACATTATTCATTTATATTTTTGTCAAGTTGTTTAAGAGTTGTTTTTTGCTCACAGTTATATGATATCAAGCATTCCTATCTAATACAAATAATTTGTACACAGCTGTAAGGTTTCAAGTATTCCTATCTAATACTAATAATTATTCCTACTTAATAATCATTTGTTTGCACAGTTACATTGTTTCAACTAACTAATAATAGTCCTTTGTAAACATTTACAGCTTCAAGTAACAATTTTTAAGACAAATAATTTTAAAACAAATCTATTTGATCCATGAATGGTACTACCAATCCAGGTCAGAGTGAACCAGGGTATAATGATAATGAAGAGGGTAACTCCATTCTCCCCCAGATGTCCATGTCCCGGGTATGACACTAAACTGCATCTGTTGACTAGGTTCCAATCCTGGGGCTTTGACGAATGGGGAGTACCCTGTCATTCCCATTACTCCCATGTCCACTCAATTGGTCAAAAAGAATTTTATAATCATTTAACTGTGAGCAAACGAATGAACAATGTTGACTAGAATTATCAGTATTAAAAAGAAATACTTAAAACAATTTAACAGTGCGTAAACAAATAAGTTCTGGCTTGTTTTAAATGTTACCTACAAACTATTCGTTTATATATGTGTGTGTGTGTGTGTAAACAGTGTTTGGCATTAAACAACCTCCAAGGGTTGATATGCCATAAAAACCAAACAACCAAATCTCCAGAGCCGGATCCTCAGCGACAAGTGCAAGTTTAGAGTCATACCCACGACAACTTGGGGGGGGCTTACCCCCTCTCAGCAGTGGATTATCGTATTCAAAACGTAGGTTTGTGTTTGTTTTTTTATACAGATGGGTCATAGAGATGGAAAAAAATTTGTTAAAGTACTTTATAGATATATTTTTTAATTAATTAAGAAAGAAAAAATCGTGATTTAAAACATCGCATTTGTATACGAGTTGAACTAATGAACAACTTAATTTTTTAAAATTAGATTATTTCATAATACTGCGGTCCAATATTTAGCCAAAATTGATATTTCAATATATATATTTTTTTCTAATAGGGTCTTGGGGAAAAAAATGTATTGAGAAAGAGCGAGAGACCATTCAACAGAATGTGTTGACTATTGATAGCTCCGAAAAAGTAGGACACAAACAAAATTGAGATAAAAAGTTCCCATTTACAAAGAAGAAAAAAGAATTTCACTTACCCTGTGATATATACACCATGATTTGGTGGAAATGTAAATATATATGTAAAATTTACTTATATATTTACAACAGATTTTTTTTTTACGAAATTCAGGAAAACAAGAAACAAGCCATCTGATGAAATTGCGATCTTATGGATGTTTTTGCAACTTTCAACACTGAAGAGTAATCAGGGGCGGTAACTCTAAACAACAAATACGTCAGCAATGATGAAACACTTAATGTATGGACGCTAGGGTTGAGATACATTATTTGATAGTGATTCATAGAAAAAAATTGCCGTGTAAAAATTTAAAGGAAAAAAAAACAAGGGCTTTCGGTAAAAATTCTTTTAAGTGTCTATTTAAATATTATTGTTAAATATTATCATTAGATTATTATCAAGAGGTATAGCTGAGGGGTTTATTTGAAAATGAACCCCAGTGTCTTGAACAGAAGGGCTTCAAATACTTTATTGTCTGAAGAAGAAGAAGAAAATGTCTTTAAGGACTTTATGAAAAACATGATCATGCCTCAAAAGGTTCCCTTCTAACCAACTTTCAAAGAAACCAAAAACCAACAAAATAACACCAAAACAATACACTTTGTGGGGATTTAGGAATTAACAGTAAAACTCCCAACCGGATATTGACTCGTCGGCTGCCAGATACAAAATGTATAAACGCGTCGCCACGCATAAGGCTCCACGCATCCATCCGGTTAAAAGAAAAAAAAAAAGAAAAATAATAAAAAGTAAAGTAGCCAATGGGAAGCGGTTGTGCCAAAATTAGAAGGATTTTGGAGTGGCGAATTTGGAGCCGGTGAAGAGAGATAAATACTCAGGTTTTCTGTGAACCTACCTCTTTTTCGGGTAGTGACGTCGAACCGACAACACCGATTTTACTGTCTGGTTTTTGGGCACCACGCTGCGTCTTGGGACGTAGCGTTGGTTAGTCCATTCACCAAGTAAATAAAGGAAAGTATGGAAGAAATGTTTTCGTCTCTTATCTGTTTCTATCTTTTCTTTTTGTATATTTCTTTTGGACCTTCTTTGGGCAAGGCATTGCGCCAGCCAGTCAACGTGGGGGAAAATAATATAACCAAAATATGGAGTCAGATATCTTACGGCAACACAGCCTTGCCCTTAACCACTGACTACCTAAATACCTTCAAACCCCACATTGGTGACCTCGACGCTAAAAACCTTTAAACTCCACATTGGTGACCTCGACGCAAGAAAAACCTTTTAAAAAACGAACTTCAGTATGCAATATAGCATATGGGGTTGAAAAGGTTTTGCTGGTTATCATTTTCGTTTCGTTGGTTGTCGTAGTCGTTGTTGGTCTACGGTCAATAATTTGGGGGTTTTGGCATCTGACTCTTTTGTTTTTCTTCTAACCCCATGAACTTGTTATCTCTTTTGTCCATGGAAGGCTGCAAGAGAATTACAGAAGGAAAGAATGAAAAAGATGAAGATACCTTTTAACTAGAACTTTATTTCAGAGTTTAACAACTATTCAGTGGGCGGGAAATTCTTCCTGAAACCAATAAATATAGTTGCATCTCCAAGACAGAGTATCAAAATATATTAGAATCAATTTCGGTGGGTGGTGAGTTTAAGGCCGATGTTTATGTCCAGTACGCGTTTTTTAGTGAGATGTGTTTGGCAGTGGTGGCTTGCTCGCAGTAGACAGCCTGTTGCGGAGCCCCGGGGCTTGGCAGATTGGTGCACTACCTTGTTAGCAGCCAAGTTAAAGAGGGTCCTTCCAGTACCAGCAGTGGAGGTTGACGTGTGCTAGTTAGTCTGTCTTTTCATGCATGCGTGGATTTCGCTTCCAATCATGGGCTTCTGGGAAAGGCTACATTTTTTTATTTATTTTATGCCTTCATTTTTTCTTACCTTCGCAAGTATAATTAGATACCAGTTTTACATCAATCTACTAAATTGTTTGACTTTATCAGGAAGAAATTAAAAAGGAAAGTTCAAATAAAAAAATTGAGAAACTGGGACCAGAAAATAGCAAATTTAGATTTTCTCCAAACTACTGACAACTTAAAATAAATTTTTTTCCCTAGAAAAAATGTTCTAAAATACTATAATAATATAATATAAGACTGCTATACAAATGAAAATAAAATCCTCCAAAATAAAATGATTTGATTGATCAACTGACAATTTCGTAAATAATGCTTATGCTTTCATCTGATGGAATCCATAGAAATATTTTTGTATAAATGATTCTTGAAATTTCATTGAATTTTTTTTATATATCCCAATAAAAAAGACATATTCCTTGATTTGTTTTTTCAGCAAAAAGTTATCAAGTCTTTTTCTAGTAAAATTTCCAACTGAATTTCATTATGATTATTCAAATCAAACGTTAAAGTAAAACTGTGATTTTAGGGGGTTTCAAGTGGTAATTTTAGTTATTGTTGTTATCTGACTCTATTTTTGGTCTCTTTATTTTTACTCCATATTATTTTGCTGGTTTGACTTCTTGGTCTATGAAGGCAGTAAAAAGAATTATACGGAAAGAAGACAAGAAAAGAAGATAGGATACCCAGATAATTTTATATTTTGACTTTATTTCTGGGTTCAACAATCATTCAGTGGGTGAGGAAATTCTTCCCGACTACAAATGAAATGGTTGCGTCTCTCAGTCAAGGTATTAAAATGTGTTAGTCGCTTTTGGGCTGATATGTCCATTATTCAGTGTTTTCAGTTGTAGTTGTTAAGTCCGTTAGATGGTGTCTTAGTTGTGAATTTGATGAATCCATTATTTGGTATTTTAGTCGAAGGTCGTTGGTAAAAGAGACGGCTGCAACTAGTGGAAAGGTTAACCAGCGTTCCGCCTTAAGACGGATGTGTTGGGCCTTTCACCAGCAGCAAGAAAGATTTTAGTATTGTCACTTCGCTAGCCACTGCGGAAAGAGAACGGGTTTCTTCCTTTTGCCGAGAAGGTTACTTTTTTTGTGCTTGCGTAGCCCTTTTTCCTGTCACGGGCTTCTGGAAATTTCTGCATTTTTTAAATATCTATTTCTAATTTTATTTTTTTTATTTTATTTTAATTTTCTTTCAACAATTTAATCTCCTATATGTCATTTTAAAAATTATATTTCTCTTTTAAAAGGCAATTAACTAGTCATATTTATATAAGTTAAAGTTAAAATGAACATATCTATTCTTTTTGTAATTATCAAATTTTGCATTGTCATTGTTCAGTTTAATTTTATAAAATGACACCACCATATTTGAGTTCAAAGAAAATGTAGTTTCAATTGACTTTAATTTTGATGATTCATTTTAAAAATCCTTGAACCTAAATGTATTAAAATGTCACATGTTTTAAGATTAGACAAGTTTATATGTCCAATTCAATTCTCAATTCAGCTAAATAGCAAGATTTTTAGCTTCATGCACTCTTTCATTAACTGCCTGGTTGGCGGGGCTCAGACTGTATCCACTCCCGCCGGCAATTGGGTAAGCCCACCCCTACACCAAAAATAGGTGTGTCCTGGATGTGACACTATATTGCATCGGATGGTGAAGCTTCAGTTCATTTACCAAAGAGAAAAAAAACTTTTCCTTATTTCTGAGCTAGATGCTAGCACGGATGGTTTTCTGTAGTAAAAAATGGTTGAGGTTCCTATAATGTAAAATTACCTTGAATGATTTTGTGCTGCAACCATGTCTCATTGTTTTGCTTGCTTCTTGAAAAAGGTTTCCTATGCTCAATCTCAGCAGTGACAGGGTCTTCATTTATTTCGGCATTATTATTTCTCACAAAAGTAGAATTCAACAAATTTTGATTGAATATTTCCGTGATTCTCATTCTTACAGCTGGATTCAACAACACTTAAGTTTTTCAAGGCCTGAAAAAATTGTTTAGAATTTTAAAATTTTGCATTGATCTTTTAATCAAAATTTGCAATCTCTATTCTCCTAATAGAATGATAATTTTACCTGCCCATTAGCATAATGGTCAGAGTGTTTGCCAATGGACAAGGAGACCGGAGTTCAATTCTAAGTCAAGTCATACCAAAGACTCAAAAAATCCTACTTGATGTCTCCTTGCTTAACACTCAGCATTATAAGGTATCGATCAAGGGTAAAGTGGATCAATCCAGGGAAAGACGTAGCACCTGCACATTGGTGTAGTAGCTATTGAAAAGGGAGCTTTCAGGTTTCCCTCGACTGATTTTATATATTTACTTAAATTCAAGCTTTGGGTTTACATTAAATATATCTTTGCATTTGGTTTCATTTCGTTGTCTCATGGCATATCAATTTTTCAAGGTTATTTACTGCCAAAGCCATTCTTGTAGAAGAATAGTAATGATACTGCTTAACACATTGCTGTGAGGGTAAGTGGGTTCATGCCTTTTCCAAGGGTATTAGCTGGAAAGTGAATATAATAGCACGACTGGAGTTTGAACTTGTAATGTCGTACATTAACTACTACACGATGGGGACTCCCCTTATCTTTGTATTTGTTTTTAATAACAATAATTTATTTACAATTATATCGTCCCCTGTTTACATGTCCTAGAATACAAACCACTACCAAAAAAAGTAAGATAAAGGGTATCCTGGGTATAACACTAAAATGCATCTCAATGGTGAGGCTCAAGTTCTTCACACGTGTGAAGCATTCCACACGTTTCTGTGGCATTTTTTCCAAGTTTAAAGCAGAATCTTATCGCATATCATTCTTCTAAAATGTCCTCACGTCCAGATTGCATTTTTGAAATTCACCAGCTGTGACAATCAGGCTTTAGTAGTGTGTATTCCAACTCCTGTTGTAGCTGTTCATTTAAGCCTGAAATCATAAAAATTGGTCAATCATCTCATAAGATGTATAGCAATAACATAGTGAATTTTCAAGTGTCTACGTCAATTTTAAATTCCCATTCGAAAAAAGTATGGAAACTTATCGTATGCACCTTATATATATATATATATATATATATATATATATATATATATATATATATATATATATATATATATATATATATATATATAAGCATGTTTGATTAAATAATAAAGACACATTTTGTCTATATAATTTTATTAAGATCCTTTCAAGTTTCCTGATAAGTGTCTTGGTTTCAGGTTGGAATTAGTGGACAAATTTACCGAATTTGTCCTGAGTGCTTTCAGACCTTTCATGGGCCATCATCAGGGGTTGCTTGCATGTATAAAGAGTGATTTTTTAATGAGTTTTGAAAGTTTTTGGGTTTTTATAACATAACAAAACTATGCAACCATTGAGTTGGATAAAACTGAGTTGCTGATGAATTTAAAAAACAGAACGCTATCAACGGAAATTGAATATTATCAAGAAATACGGAATATTAAAAAAAAATCTAAAGGCATTTTAAAACATTGTCGCTATTTTCAAAATTAATTCTATTGATTTTATTTTGTTTTTGTTGTTATATGTAGGGCTTCTAGGATTTGTCGTTGCAGCTTATTAATTTCATGTGCTATTATAGTGGTGTTTTCGACTAGAATTTTTCGAAACTTGGATTTGGGAATAGAATGGGTTTTAAGATGTAAGGTTATGGAGCTAGAATCATTAAGGTGTATCGTAAACCGTCTAAAAAGAGTTGTAGTGGTAAGACCAACTTACGAATTATTTTCTTAGTAGACACAGTCTCCCAAGGGATATTTAAACATATATATGATGTTTGTCTTATCAAGAAGTTCAGTGGAGGGGAAGAGTTATTGGAAATAATTAGGTTGGTGGTTTTAAATTTGTTGTAGTAAATGATAAGTCTTTTTTTTTTTTTGGTAGGGTCGGTAGGGAGAACACTTTTTTTTGGATAAGGTTTTTTAATATATGTTTATTTATTTGATAATTACTATGAAATTGTTTTTGTAATATAAGTTTATTGATTGTTTATGGTTTAGGATATTGTTTATGTTATGTTTAATTTCGGTATCAACAATGTAGGTGGAAAACCCATTGTTGATAAGGGTTTGTTTTATATTTTTAAGTTCATTAAGGAAGATAGTTCGACGGGAAGATAGTTGCTTAGCTCTGGAAATAAGTGTTTTTATAATTGTTCTTTTATAGCGAAAGGGACATTCACTTTTAAAATTGAGGGTGCAGGGATAAATTTTAGTAGGTTTTTTATATGTGGAGGTGATAAATCGGTCAATACTGCTTGCGTCTATTAGTACACCAAGTAATGGTATTTTATTGTTGATATTGATTTCTGGTGTGAAATTGAGAACAGAATTATCTTGAAAGGTCTCTTGTATTGTGTTAATTTCATCAGTGCTATTGGTGCGAAGGAGTATGTCGTCATTCAGTTTTGTAAATTTGTTTTTATCATTGAGGATGGTCTGTAGTTTAGAATGGTAATCAGATTTATTAAGTACCATATAGATATTGGTTTTATCTGCTTTTTTTAATAGTGATGTCCGGATGTTTATGTTATTGTTCGGCAACATTTTTTAGTTGTCTCGTTAGAATGGGGGAATATATGTGTTTATTGTTGGATCTATTTTTAGTAGCTTCAGCTTTTAAAAGGTTGCGTAATTGGGGTTTAGTTTTGACCTGGTTTTGTTCTTGGAGTTTTAGTATGTTTTGATATAAGGTTTCATTTTCAGTTTGTTTTTGTACATGGTTGAATCCATTAAAAAGATAAGAGGTTGAACCCAAGTTGAGGAAATCCTTCTGTGGTTGTGTCAGTTGGTGGTCGGAGAGGTTTAGGAATTTATCATCTTTATTCGGAAATAGAATGGAGACATTATAGAGGTTGTTAAGTTTCCTTTGTATTTTGAATTTATGTTGATTGTGTTTTTGTTTTTTTTTTCAAAAATGTATAACAGTTTTTGTTCTACGGTTTGTAATAGTTGAGTTGAAAGAGAATCTTTTTAATTTTTTTGCGAACATTATGTACTTCAGTATTTAGGGTGTTTATTTTTTCTTTATTGTAGTTAATTTGTCTTTTAACAAGACTAGAGCGATACTTTTGGGTGTCAGTTTCGTGGTGAGCTGTAAGATCATGTATTTTAAAATACGTGTAGTTGGGCATCAGTCTTTCATTTAAGCGTGTTTGATTAAATAATAAAGACACATTTTGTCTATATAATTTAATTAAGATCTTTTCAAGTTTCCTAATAAGTGTCTTGGTTTCAGATTGGAATTGGTGGATGAATTTACCAAAATTGTCCCGAGCGTTTTCGGACCTTTCATAGCGACAATGTTTTGAAATGCCTTTAGATTTTTTTTAATATTCCGTATTTCTTGATGATATTCTATTTCCGTTGATAGCGTTCTGTTTTTTAAATTCATCAGCAACTCAGTTTTATACAACTCTGCGTTTGCGTAGTTTTGTTATGTTATAAAAACTTAAAAACTTTCAAAACTCTTTAAAACAACACACTTTACACATTCAAGCAACCCCTGATGATGGCCCATGAAAGGTCCGAAAGTGCTCGGGACAATTTTGGTAAATTCATCGATCAATTCCATCCTGAAACCAAGACACTTATCAGGAAATTTGAAAGGACCTTAATTGGATTATATAGACAAAATGTTGTGAAATGAACTACCATGACCAGAGGACATGGTCACGTAATTATTATCACCACCTCAAGGGCAAAAGGATATATACTTGCCCTTGGGGTGATAATAATTATGCGGATCCTCCTCGGAAGACGTGGTCCTGGAGGTGACCGTGTCCTTTGTAAAGATTAAAGATGTAACTTACAAGATACATTCAGGTCAATTGGCCGCACCATTACCATGAGAAGTTGATTTGGCATCACTTGTGTGTGATGTGGACCGATGGCTCAGTTGTAGAGTTTTGGCTATGCATTCTGTGGTCGCTGGTTCGATCTCCAGTGGAGGAGATCACGGTATACACAGCTAATGAGACCTAATAAGGTCGAAACAGCTGTACAGTGGTTCCGTATGTCACGTGCAAGTGTTTGCCGGATTTTATGGTCGTGGTTATTCAAATCACAATATAATTTATCTTAAAAAAATATATATATCTAGACAAAATGTGTCTTTATTATTTAATCAAACATGCTTAAATGAAAGACTGGTGTCTAACTACACACACACACACACACACATATATATATATATATATATATATATATATATTAGTATATATATATATATATATTATATATATATATATATATATATATATATATATATATATATATATATATATATATATATATATATATATATATATATATATATATATATATATATATATATATATATATATATATATATATTATATATATATATTATATATATATATATATATATATATATATATATATATATATATATATATATATATATATATATATATATATATATATATATATATATATATATATATTATATATATATATATATATATGTGTGTGTCTCATTAGCCTAGTGGGTAGGGTGTTCGGCAATGGCCCGGGAGACCTGGGTTCGATCCCAGGTCGAGTCATACCAAAGACTTAAAAAATGGTACTTGATACCTCCTTGCTTAACACTCAGCACACAGATACGTATTAAGGGTAAAGTGGAGCAATCCAGGGGAAGGAGTAGCGCCCTCTCCCACACCTCGGTGTTGTAGCTATTGAAAAGGGAGCCTTCGGGTCACCCTCGAATACAGTTGCCAACTTTACTTTATATATATATATTGATAGCTATATATATGTATGTAATTTATATATATATATACCCAACCACTCTGAACGAACAGGATGTGATACAAGGTTAATTTGCAAAGTGGAGTTTAACAGATTTGAATTCTGAGTTTTCCTTCTCTTAGACTGGTTGCCAAGGTTAGAGAGTACAGTCTGCCCTACTATTTACCCGTCACTAGAGGGAGGATAGTTAGAATCAAACCTTTCCCAAGAGAATTCGCATTATGTGAAATTCAGAGTTTTCTTCAAGACTAGTTACCAAACCAAAGCATAAGAACCCATCCAACCCTTTCTGGTGAGGGGAAAACAGATAGATTCATTTCTTTCCTTAAGTGAAACACAAACAAGCTCGACCTGGATTTGAACTCGCTTATCCAGTTCCATTTCCTACAGCAATAGCCATTATGCTAAGTATGAAATTATTTTAGTACCTGATTGAGTTATGTTACTTAATATGTTAATCATCTGATTGTCATGTGACCCAAAAAAGTATATATTTGTTCAGTTGAATCTAATGGAAGTTAGATGTGTTGAATACAAGCTCACTAGAGGTTTAACTAAGTGAAACGGTGAGTTGTGAGTTTTTATCCAGTTTCATCATTATCTTGTTTTATATTTGAAATATATGGTGCACACACACACACACACATACACACACACACACACACACACACACATATATATATATATATATTCCAGCCGAAACTTAGGAGGAAACGAGAGTTTTATATTTGTAAATAATTAAGTGTCTTACGACATAAAGAAAAATTATAAAATATATTTGTAATTTGACAGATGATGTCAGTTGGAAAACTGTGTTTACCACAAGTTAGGTTGGATTGATTAATTGATTGATTTTAATGGCATGTCAATTTATTAAGGGTTATTTCATGTCAGAGGTTAGGGAACCACAATCATTCTACGTTCAAATTCATATTTTTGTATACTTGTTTTTTTAAAGACGTTTCATTAATTAATTTCTTTTTGCACACAGTCTTATCGAATATGAGCAATTTTTAAAACAAATATGTTTGACCCCTAGATGGGACTCGCACTTGTACTATTACTCTGGGTCAGAGTGAAACTGGGAGTAATGATAATAAAGGAATACTCCACACTCCCAAAATCTCCAGAAGTGAAACCCACCATCAAATATAGTATAATTTCATACTCAAGAAACATTTTTTAGTTGATGTCTTACTCTTCTGGCAGTGTATTCTAAGCCCAAGGCGAAAGGTTGGTTGAGATACTCATACCTAAATTATAGGTTTAAATTTTTTTTTTCAAGTCGTATGTGACTTTTTATTGGCGGGAGTCTTCATAGCGTGGTAGTTTGTTTGTTTAATGGCATATCAACATTCTTGGATTATTTAATGCCCAATCTATTCATTAGAAGGACAGTAGTCGTTCTATTCATCCATAGCTGGGGAAATAAAAGGGTTCATGCCTTTCCCAAGAGTATTTGTCCGAAAGAGAACGTAATTGCACGATTGGAGTTCGAACTCGCTTACTACAATCCTGCAGTCCGGTGATTTAACCATTAAATAGCATTGTGCCTAACATGCTTGAGCTATCGAAACTGTGTTATCACCCCTGGTTGGCGGCTGATGAGGCTAGGGTATTGCACGTGCTTTCACACGTTGTATGATGAAAAAAAAAAAAAATTAACATTAGGATAAGGAAGTTCGAATTCCAGTCGCTATATTACATTCATATTCGAACTAATACTCTTGGGAAATATATGTACCCTTTATCCACACAACCCACCTAAGGGTTAATACTAACCCTTCTTTTTCTTTTACTGGATGGCTTTGGCATTAAAAACCAACAAAGGTTGATATGCAAAGAAACAAAGAAAACATTTTTTGATCAGTTTAAAACGCCTAATTAGACTTTGGCACCTTATCTTTTCTATCCGAATAACAAAATTACTTTTGTTGTTCAACTTCAAGTCTTTTCAGTGTGAACATGTCCGTCGTGACTGTTTATGGAAATTTCAAACTTTATACAAGATGGTTTCTGTACATTTTCTTTTTTAAGAAAAATAAATATGGACCGGTCGCTCAGTGGTAGAGTTTCGGTTCTGCATTTTGTTGTCACTGTTCGATCTCCCGTGAGAAAGATCACATTATTCACTGATGATGAGCCCTAATAAGGTCGAAACAGCTGTCCAGGTGGCTCCGTAGGTCGTGCGCAAGTGCTTGCAGGATTTTCCGGTCATATAATTCAATTTATAAAAATGTTTTTTTGAAAGGGAAGTATTATATTCTAAGGAATTTAGAGTTACTTCCCTTATATACAAATAATTTTAGTCGCGATCCTCGTAATTTCTCTTCGTCAGGTTATCTGAAAACGCAGGTACCACTGAACACTACATCGACAGAAATTCTTCCAAAATGCCGGGTATATATTCCTAAATATCTAAGTTTCGGCTGGAATTTTCTTTGAAATGAAAGTCACAAGATTATTCCCAAATTTTCCCCTCAGTATCGGGTTATTCCATACAATTTTCCTTTGCATGACTTCGAAAAAAAAAAACAAAAAAAAAAAAAAACTATTACTATGCTATTGATATACCACTAATCTCAATAATTTACTCTTGTTTAAGGAATATTTTATGAATCCATAATCTTCGGTTATTAAATAAAAATGTTTTGTATCTTTCTGTCTTTAGCTTACTTACTGCAAAATAAGAAAAGACGGTGAATATCCGATAAATGATTTAACTATATAATTTCGCCATCGGTACTATATATATATATATATATATATATATATATATATATATATATATATATATATATATAGTACAATTAAATAGAGACTCAGACTCGGTTAAGCTGTCATAATAAATTTATTTCGGCGGAGAATATTGTTGGTATATTCTCCATCTCGTCAGATGACTCTTTTACATGCTCTGTCCTGTCGCAGAGTCGCGAATGTGGAGTTACAGTTCGTATTCAGAAGATAAAATAAGGTAATTAAAAAAATAAAATTAAAAAAACCAGAAAATAAAGATAAAAACAAAAAAAATAATAAAAAAATAAAAAATAAAAATAAGGTGGAAATCAAAATTACAAAGTTACAAATTCTTTCATTTATAGGCGTGAGCAGAGGGGGTTAACATGTTATATGTTAGAACGATTAAGAAACAGGAGTGGATTAATCTACTGGTCAGTCCCTTCTAATTATGTGTTCTGTTGGTGGTTTCTCCTACTTGGCAGGTGTGCTTTTCTAAACAGACTAAGATCGTTTAACTAATGGCTATTTCATATATGATTTACATTTATTTCTAATATGTCTTATATATATATAATATATATATATATATATATATATATATATATATATGCTCCCCCATGGGGGTTGAGCTCTCTGGCGAAGGAATTGCCGACCGCCGCTAGCGTAATGCAAAGCTCTTCGAAAGAATTAAGCACTCTGGTAGCCGATAGGGTATAAAAATTTAAAAAAAAAAAAAAACGTAAACAAAGGCTGCTGCTGCAGTTTCTAAAAATAAAAATACCTTAAAATTCCCTTAGCCAACGTGGTCCGCTTGGTGGCCGAGTGGTCTGAGACACAGTCTAACGTAAAGTTGGACGGGTTTCGATCCCAGCGTGTCTAGCCACACTGAAGAGTTCTGATAGAACGAAACAGTCTGTCTGTGGATGACTATATATATATTATATATATATATATAGTTATCCTTCTAATCCACGAAGTATATATCCTAATACCCCAGATGACATCTAAAAACCCGAATAATACCGAACTCTGTATTTAAAATTTCACTCCTTATCCGCGAATGATATCTTCCAACGGATGATTGAAAATTTGGATAATGCCGAATTCAAGATATACTTTTTTCTGTTCAAGTCTTTGGAGAAATTTTAATTTATAGATTATCTTTTCACATTATACACATTATTTATTCACAAGAGAAATTAAGTAAATTCATCAATTAAATAGAACAATTCTCATCAGAATTCCACGAATGCCTTTCCGTCCTCCGTCCAGATTATTAAAGCTTCACCCTATCTTTTATTTCAACCAAACTTACAGAAATTGTTAGAGTCTTACCTTAAAGGATTTTGATTGGAAATTTGTTTTATTGTTTGATGATTATTGAGTAAATTTTGTTTTACGTAAGGCCATGGTACCCTAAAATAAATGTTAGACGACGAGGAATTACATAGAAGACACTGATTATCGCAGAAAACCTTTGATGGCCCGGAAAAGTAAACAAACATTTGGGTAATGATCTGCTATAAGAAGGTGAATCAATCATAAACAATGTCTTTAAACGTTGAACGTCGTTTATTTTTGGGAATTCGTTTTTATGGAGTTAATGGAAAGTTGGAATCCAAATCAATTAAGATCAATTCATCAGATCATATTTTGTGCTTTGGAGTTCGTCATCTCGGAGGTTATTCGACTGTCTGACTCTCCACTCATCTCGAGGTTCTAACCATTCTTGTGTCCTGGTCTGCAATATTTCCTCTAGTTTGCCGCTTCTTTTCGCTCAACCTTCTCGACCAAACCCTAAAGCCGAAATATATATAGAAGTTCAGCACCAATATTGCCACGTTGTTGAATTGGCATGATTACCATAAGCTTCAGGATATCTATATTTCAAAATCACTTTTAAATATAAACCTTCCTATTTACAGTGTCACCAGTACATCAATGGCTAGTTTTTCTCTTATATAAATACACTTTTACAAAACCGATTGAAGACCTTATCGTAAAGCAATTACTTATTTCTTGGATTGAATGCAAATAACTAAAAGTCTTAATAAGGAGAAGAATTGGAATAAGAAAAAGCAAAACAGAAAACTTTAATCATTCGAATATAGACAGACCTCCAGACCTTCGTGGGTAAAAACAGCCTTATTGTCTTTAAATAAGGCAGGATACAAAATTGGTGTCCATTGTACATGGAAATCAAATCTCAACAGCAGTACCCTCCCTTTTCTCTAAAAGCAAAAAGTCATCTTTGCCGAACAAACTGCAGGGACTGGACGATCTTTTGCCTCTCCCGACACTCGAAGACTTTACCCGTGAAGAAGGCGTTGAACTTGCCGTCATTTTTAGTGTAAGAGAGAAAGGCCTATTGGATGATCCCTGACACTTGATAAGAAGGCCTGATCCAGAGATGTCCAAGTGGCTTTTTGATCTGAGAGTCGGGTGAGGGCAGATGACTTTGTTGCATTCCCTCCGCTCCTAGAAGACACCTATGCACTTATGTAGGCACATAGACAAACATAGATAAAGAAGTGTCAATAAAAGATACATAGTTTGTTTTTGTTTTTTTTTTGTTTTTGTTTTTTTTAACCGGGAGTCGAGTGAGGGCCTATGTCCTGGTTACATTCCCTCCGAAGACACTCATATGAAGACACTCATATGAAGACACCCATATTTCAATATTTTCAAACTTTCAAAGTGTTAAATAACAGTTTTCAAGGTGCCTTTTTTATTTGCCTAGGACGCCAAAGTTTCGATTTACGCCTCTGAATGGAAAAAGAAAAAAATTATCAGTGAAATAATATTTTTTCAATCAATATACAGAGTGATTAAAAATGTTATCACCCTTATGGGAGCCTCTTTGTGATATAATTTCAAACAGTTTTCACATGTTCACTATTTCTATCAATACATTCTTGGTGATTAAAAAATGTTTATATCCCCATGGGAGTATCTTTATTAGAAAGGCAGAACTGATATTACAGAGATCCCCAGGGGAAGACTCCTCTGTGTTAACAGGGATTGTAAACAGGTTTGGTTCGATTTCTTTGTTTAATGGCATATCAATCCTTTTGGATTATTAAATGCGAAAATCAACCTTACAGAAGAACAAGAATGGTGCTATTTAAACCATAACTGAAGGAATAAAGGGAGGTTCATGCCTCCCTCAAAGGTATAAGTTCGAAAGTGAACGTAATAGCTTAACTTGAGAGTTGAACGCGATTACTACAATGTCGTAGTCCAGCACATTAGCAACCACGCCACGGGACCTTCTGCCAAATGGTATACAAATGGAAACTTTAAAACCATATCATAAAAAAAAACTCCCATAGAAATGTGAGCATTTAAAAAAACATCATATATAAGTAAAAACACACACAAAAAAAGGAGTATTTAAGGCGTTCTTATTACAAAAAGAAATAATGTCCACACAAGTAAATAAAATTAAAACAATTTATTTCTCTCAGTTTTTTTCTCTGGGTGTTTTCGTTGCTATAGCAACTATATCCAAAGTCACATACATTGGTTTCGTATTTTCCGACAAGCAGTTTTATTTATTTCAGATTTTTTTGTTTTGTTTTGTTTTTTTGACAGAAATAATAACATTATTTATATAGGTAATTAATCCTTTAATTATTAGAATAAATAATCATCTTCATTATTTGCACTCCTTACATGGGATTGGATTTTCGATTTTTAAAAAACTTTTTAAATTATTTCAGTGCCACAGTTCAGCTGATGAATTCGTTAAAAAGAAAGATGGCGGCTGGAGACGAACAAATATATATATATATACTCGCGTTTCATACAACTTTCTGAGATCAAAATTTAACCTCATATTAGGGAGTCGTGTGATAAGCGCGATACAAACTTTGAGTGTGTAAATAGTTGTTGGTCAAGGCCATCTTGCACGCCAACAATTTCCAATTGTAAAAGATCTCAATTTAAGTTTCAGAAAGTCGAATGATACGAAAGTACATACGGTATTTAAATAATAAACTTAAAATATGTGATCAAGGAAAGAAAATAAGTTTTAAGAAGAAAGGCGTAAAAGAAAGTGTCAAAGAAGATAAAATGATTTATGAAGTCAAAAGCGATAAATAAAATAAGTTAAAAATATCAAAAAAAAGTTTAATAAAAAGAAAGATGGCGGGATAATCAACAATGAT
>OY757943.1:1768575-1836075 GCA_963585895.1 Sepioteuthis lessoniana | reverse complement strand
TGGAGTTCAAAACGTTATCTCAAACATCTATTTCATGCACAGAAGAAGAAGAAATGCTGAATGACTTACAGTCAATTCTCGCTTAAAAGTTCTGTTCTCATAAAATCAACAAAGTTAAGCAACGATAAGCCTGTTCAGTACCTAAGAGGGTGACCACAAAGAAACAGCAGGTACTCTAAACAACCTAAGGCCAGTCTGCCAAACTAAAAAAAGGATCAATAAACGAGAAAACAGACCCGATAAGGCATTGTCAGACTGACTGACAATCAAGCCTCGCTTACAAAACCATTTTCACTTGACCACCGAAGTTAAGCAACGTTAACCTAGCTCAGTACTTTAATGGGTAAACACCAGGTACAGTAAGTAATCTGTAGTCTGTGTGCTTAATTAAGCAAAGCATAGTAAATTCCAACGAAGATTTCTGAAGATGTTTCTATTGGCTTTCGTACTTCAGCCGTTAAGAAAGGCATGAACTCACTTCTAAATGTGCTCTGGTAATATATTGTAATATCAAACTTGACAGGGCCGTCATTAATTAATCAATTTTATGATTTGTCAAAAATTTGTAAACTAGTATCTAATATAAGTAAGCATAGTCTCACTACATTTGGGGAAAAGAGTGCGCAATGATTTGAATATTTCAATAATAAAGGAGGAAATGGATCCTTATTTAAATATGGAAGTCTGTTGCCAATTTTCCATTGGATCGTGGGGGCGGGTATATTTAGTTTACATCTTACCAGAAATTATTTACACAATAGTGTAAAGGTTAACAAAGTAGACTTGCAGACCGTTACTATTGATTTCGAAACTTGCTAGGTGCTCTATATATCTAACCTTGTGCCACAACCATTAATGCTTGACTAGTATTTCTTTCATTTTATTTCTCTTGCTTTTACACCTAGAAGTAATAGTCTTAAATTGAGTGAATTTCTTAGATGAAACATTATCAATTATTATTAATTTTTTATATCTGTATTTCTATTGTTTTATTTCTCTTAGTTTTACACAGAATAGTTATTTACTAAGCTTAGCTTAGTTTGGCGCCCAGTGAGAATCAAACTCACTAGTAATGGTTTGCTAATCTAGTTTATAAACCATCACACTTAACGTCTTTGTGTTTACAACTTACCGTCTTAAATAGACAGGCATTATTCATATTTCTTTTACTTTTAAACTAGTCTCCTAATAATGAGTTTGATTCTGAATGCTCCATACTTTTGGCCTTGTACCACATTAAGCTAAGCTTAGCAAATAACTACACAGTGGAAAAGCAGAAAAAATTCTTTACGGAAAATATTTAAAAAGGTTTTTTTTATCTGTTAGTATTGAAAATGCTTGATAAAGAAATTTTTCTCTCACCTTCGAAATTGAAATGAAATCTACAAAAAGGGGCAATATCACTATCATTGGACAACACGGATTTAGTCTGCATGTAAAAAAAGAAATTAGTCGTATTAATTAATGGAAATAGAACAAGGAAATAACTTATTAGTGAGACTCAAATCCACATTTGGCCAAGCATCCAAATTAGTGAACTTTAACTTTATTTTTGCTAGGCTCTTTGATTACTTTCTGTAAGGCACTCAAATCCGTCCTCCATAATTTACAACCACGGCTCATCAAAGATCTACTGTTTTTAAAAAAAATCATTTATGAGGTGAAATTAAATATCATTTATGCAGTTAATTATATTAACAAGCAAAATATAAATTCCTCAGAACTTCAAAACATTTCCCGATGATCATACCATTTTACGAAGATCATGCCATTTCTCAAGAACTCTGACTTTTCTCTTCTGCTTCTTTCTGGAAATCAAAAAGATATTTCGGGACAGTTTCTTGACGATATTCTAAATTAACACCCAAAAGGTGAACGCTATAAATTTAAACCTGCTGTATTTATTTATTTTTTATTAGCTTAGTTTGGCACGAGGCCGCAAAAAGGGAATTCGGCAAGGACTGAACGCATGAAACTTTTGTAGTATTTACTAATACCAACTGTGTTGGGATGTGACACAAGGGTGGTTTAAAATTCATTCTGTCGGACATTTTATTCACACACACACACACACACACACACACACACACACACATATATATATATATATATATATATATATATATATATATATATATATAACTGCCTTCTGCGGCGGGCATTATAGTTGTGATTATTTTGAGGGAAAAAAAAAAAAACAATGTAATTCTAGGACGTTTTCATTTCATGTCAAGTGCCAAAATCGCACTTTTTGTTAAAGATACAAAATTTTGAATTTTCCTGATTGACCATTATTATTATTATTATTATTATTATTATTATTATTATTATTATTATTATCAAAATATAGCAATTTGAATATCTCAATACTCATTATTTTTAGTTTCGATAAGAAATATGAATACAAGGATTTAGGGTTAAGTTTTAGGTTTAGAGTTAATGGTGCTACTTAATTGTTCTTTTGGCGCCAAAACGTCTAGCGTCATTTAGGGGATAGGAAAATGTCCCAAATCCCCAAGCTGTGGGTGTCATGATAGTCTGCATAAAAATGAATGTAGAAATATCTTGATCTTACTGAGAATATCGTGTAGAATGCCAATTTTGCCCAATTATCTGTATTAGCATGGGGTCTGAGTTCTGTTGATACGTCCTCTATTTGGGAACCTATGCACTTGTACATGTGACATTTACTGCAATATACTTCTGGTTAAAATCTTAAGACCAGATACAAAATTACGAAGTAATACGCAAAAATCGAGGATATACTGAATATTAAATAGTCGTTATTTCTTATTTGTTCTATATATTCTGTTTTTATTTACATGGTTTTATCTTTATGACCAACCCAAAAATACTTTTTCAATGTTTATATAAACTAATCAAACAAAAGCTTAAAATTTTCACTTGTTTTTTGATAAATTACATTTTCTAATAAAATGTAAATGTTTTGCAAATATATTTCGAACTGTATTTTATATTTTTTAAAACCCTCCTGTGTCTGGTCTTAAGATTTTGATCAGGAGTGTACATAGCTATGATAAAATAAAAATGCAAAATACATGAAATTAAATATCAGCGATAACAACTATACAAGTAAAGTTGGCTACCCTAGTCGAGGGCAATCAGAAGGCTCCCTTTTTTATAGCTACTACACCGTGGTGTAGGGGAGGGCGCTACTCATTTCCCTGGATTGCTCCACTTTACCCTTGATACGTACCTTATATTGCTGAGTTTTAAGCAAGGAGGTACCAAGCACAATTTTTTAAAGTCTTTGGTATGACGCGACTTGGGATTGAACCCAGGTCTCCCGGACCATTGGCGAACACTTTACCCACTAAGTCAATGAGCCGGTTAACAGCTATATATATATATATATGCAGGACACTGCTGGAGAAGCAGGGACGAGCTCATAAGTGATATACTCCAATGGACCCCTACATATGGCCGAGCAAAAGCAGGACGACCAGCGCGAACACACATACAGCAGCTATGTGAGGGTACGGGATGTAGTCCTGAAGACCTGCCGGAGGTGATGAACGATAGGGAGAAGTGGCGAGAGAGAGTCAGGGATATCCGTGCTGGCGGTACGATATATATATATATATATATATATATATATATATATAAGGAGAGCTCAAAATCGGTGACAAATTATCATTTATCTACGCTATCCTAACGTAGATATATATGCTGTATCTTGAGTATCTTTTATCTATTTGTTTAACTGCACCCCCCTCTCTCTCTCTCTCTCTCTCTCTCCCTCTCTCTCTCTCTCTCCCTCTCTCTCTCTCTCTCTCTCTCTCTCTCTCTCTCTCTCTCTCTACACACACACACACATATATATATATACCTACTGAGCCAGAAATTATCTACCTAGGTTTCACCTATCAGATCTTCAGGATTATTCTAACTAAAGAGGGTTGGCTTAAACGACATTTTATTGATAAAATGGCCGCCATAGAAAAAAAAAATTAGCATATTTCAAAAAAGATAAATAATGATATAATAAATAAATAAATTTAAAAAATATTTACCTACCAAATAATCAGGCTTTTTTTTTTATGCCAACAAACATTAAATTTCTCCGATCTTTGGTTGAGTAGTTCATTGGGATCATTGTAAGAAACTATAGCTAGTTTTTCCTCCATAACTAGTCGTTAATATTTATCACTAGCTTTACATGTATAGCATTTTTTACTATCTCCCATAATATATATATATATATATATATATATACCCCATCAATTCAGATATATTCTTCCCCATCTCTATCTCTCAATCCACACACACACACACACATGTTCGTGTGCGTGTGTCCGAATTGCTCTCCTGAGGATTGTATTAACGTGAATCTTGCAGTAGTGAGTGATGAATTTGTGTATTTTTAAATATTCAATACCTGTGTAATGTGATTCCTTGTCTAACATATAAGACCATCGATCTGTCTGAATATATATACTGACATATATAAGACCTGTGTAATGTGATTCCTAGTCTAACATATAAGACCATCGATCTGTCTGAATATATATACTGACATATATAAGACCTGTGTAATGTGATTCCTAGTCTAACATATAAGACCATTGATCTGTCCTAACATATATATTCTGACATACAAGGTACGTGGTGCTAACCAAAATTTTAGGAATTTGAACAGATTACTCAAACTTATCATCTGTCTAACCAGTCTTCTGGTTCGCGCCGAATATTTCATGCTTATCTCAAAACCATTCTATCTAAAAATTAAAAATTATATTTTCTACTATTTTTTAAATTCAAATTGTTAGAAGTTGTAGTGCACCTTAAGTTTCCTGAACTTTTGTGCATTATCCCGTATTTTACACGCATACATATACATATACATACATATTGAAATCAGTGAATGTTGAGAGACTGGGCATTTTACGTCTGATAATAGTGATGATAATGATGGTGATGGTGATATTCGTGCACGTGGTGATGTTCATGTCGTTGCACATGCACAAAATGTTCAGCATTCACACTTCCATGGTGGGAGTGCGCTTGTTGTCCCTTCTGCTGTGGGTTATGCTCCCTATCTATCCAGTCAGCCACCTGCTGCATAGCCTCGTTGAATTCCATATTCCGAATGGTCTGGTTCCGTCTCCGAAGGTGATGATGATGGTGATGATGGTGGTGGGGCTGCTGTTGCTGTTGCTGCTGCAGTGTGTTAGTTGTAGTCGTTGGAGTAGCCACCGTTGTATTATTTGTGGTTGGAGCTACGCCGATGGTGGGTGTAGGGGCAGGAGGCGGCGGCGAGACGGGGGGAGGAAGTAGAGCCGATGGTGAGGCACCGGCGTGCTTCTCAGGCACAAGGGTGGTTTGGCAGTGCGCTCTGTGCCGGCTGGTGGTCTGCTGGGGTGTGGAGTCCGTTTTGTGGTGCGTCCGGAGAGACTTGCGTTCCGCCACAGCCCCTGCAGTCCCACCTGTGGACGTCATCTTCGACGCCACGGCGGTCACCGTTGAAGACACAGGTGCCCCGACTGCCGGTGTGGACTGGCTGGTGTGGTCTTGAGACCGCGTCCGACCAGCTTGCGCGTAATGATGAGCCTCATTGTGTTTCTTGTGTCGCTCTTCGCTGGTTCTCTTGCTTGACCGGTCAGTGGTCTTCTTTTCGCATTGCGAATTGGCAGGAGTAGCGGCGGCGGTGGTGGCGGCTGCGGTGGTGGCGGGGGTGGTTGTCGTGGTGGTAATGGCGGCAGTAGAGGTAAGAGTACTTATCCCGACAGTTGTTTCTTGCCCATCGGCCGACGTGATCCCGTTATGCTGTCGTAAGTTGTTCGGGTTCTCGCTCTTAAACTGCCAACTGCCAGTGTAATTAACGCGTAATCGACATGACATCTTCTGGCAACGGCTGCAAGCACAGTCTAAGCTAGCTTTCAAGTTGGTAGCTGAGTTGTGGCACTTGTACGTTGGAGGGGGATTGTCTTGCTTAGTAATGTTACCTCCCGAAGCCAGCATTAACTCACGGTTCACGTTTCTGCTACTTATATCCTTCTCATTATTATTATTATTATTATTATTAATTTCGTCACAATTATTATTATTGTTATTCCCGTTGGTACTGGGATTATTACTGTGTTTCTGCCTCCGGTTCAAGACTTTATTGGTATTTTCGGATTCAGCCGCCCCATTCAAGCTAGCTTTCAACGCCTCAATATTGACAGGGGTGCACTTCTCGTTACAATGTTTGCATTTTACGTGACTTCCATCTCCGCTGTTACGATGAGGGTGGTGGCGTCGGCGATGGTGGTGGTGGTGGTGGTGGTGATAGTGAGGATGATGATGATGATGCTGATGGTCTTGCTGACCGGAAGCTGTTGTCAAGCCGGCACATCCAGTCACCGGTTCTTCCGGACCGGTTTCGCGCCACGTGTTATCGTATTTGCGACGACTTCCGCTTCCGTTTGCGCCCGCATTAGGTCTGACGCCACCGCCGCCGCCGTTGTTGTCATCGTCATCGTCCTCGTCGTCGTCAGCCACCATACCTATTTCGTTGCAGTGGGCCGTGCTTCCGGAGGCGGTCGGGGGTGGCGGAGGCGGAGGAGGCGGTGGTGGCGACGAAGACGGGACGATGTTGATAACAGTGGGCCGAGCGAAGGTCATGACTGACGTCGTTACAGTGGCCGTAGTCGTGCTGGTGGTAGTAGGAACACCTGCATTGTAGGGCAAACTGACTGCGTTGGAGGGAGCCGACCTCTCTATACTACCCAGATCTAAGTAGTAAGTGCGTTCTTTTTCCCGCGGTTTCCGATTCTCGTCTCCCTGCTTTCGTGTACCACGATGTCGTCGGGCCTCCCGGTGATGGTGGTGGTGTCTGTGAGTTGAATAGTGGTGTTTTCTGCAAAAGAGAGAGAGAGAGAGAGATGGAGCGTGAGAAAAACGAACAAAAAAAAAAAAAGAAAAGAAAAACAAAGCATAAGAAATTCGGGAATATTCCGAAATTCTGAGATGTGACATTATCGTTAATTCGCTATTTGTTCATCATTTCTTCTAATCGATCGCCTTCAGTGGTAGTTTATATAAAAGTCAAATCACATTCTATTTATAGAATTCATACAATAATCAATAGCAAATAAGTTTGATTAAGTACATGAGTCGACTGAAAAGTTTATAGGCTGACCAAGATTTTCTCATGAAATATAACCAAATGAGTTTTTTTCCAATATAGTCCCGCTTGCAGTCCACACCCTTCTTCAATTGGTGTTGCAGTGTCTAGATTCCATTGGTAAAAAAGGCGAGCTTAGCGCAATGACTATCAGTGACTACCAATGCTCTCGGGAAAGCCAAAAATCCCCCCCCAAAGCATGGATAAATAGCCGAAAGAATAGTTCTTAAGTCTTATCCAGGCGACCAGTCTAGGAGAAGGAAAGCTCTGAATTCAAACTAGCTGTACTCCGCTTAAAATAAACCTTGAGTCAATGAGATGTTTTAATACAAAAATTCATTGGAAATGATTCCTAACAGGAATGAATTGAAAATGTTTTATTGTAGAAATTAATTACAGAAACGAATTGTAAATAATTTCCAATTGTGCACTGACGTGATATCTTTAAGAAAAAAATTGTGTGCTGGAAATTTGGGACTATCATCAAGGAGAGACCTCCGACCTTCTACCAGGGCGAGTCAAAAGTTTTAAGATATTTCAACTATTTCGGCATCTGTTTACAAAGCCGAGCTTATAGAGGCGTCGATTGATGGCATTTTGTAAATGACCAAGATATGCTGACAATGTATGAGTGCTTGTGTTTGATTGTTGTTCAACCATTTCATGCAAGGCCCCATCTTCCACAATAGAAGGTTTTCATGGCCTTTGTTTGTGTCCGAGGTGCGTTTTACCTTTATTGAAACGTCTCAACAAGTTTTGTGCCACAGTTCCTGGTTTTAATTACTTTTGCCTTTGCATCAAGTCCTTTTTTTCTACAGATAACATAAAATGGCTTTAAATGCAATTTTCCATCTTCTCATGATTAAAGGTGTAAGATAAAGAACAAACAATAAATATTTACATCAAAATTCAGCAATGATTGGACAACAAGTTGTATCAAATTAATAATGGGATAATCCCTGCAGTGTAGTGGTTTACGTGAAATCGTAATGAGTGAGTTCGAACTCCAGTCGCGCTATTACGTTCACTTTCGGACTAATATTATTGGGAATGGTATAAACCCTCTTATCCCCCTAGCAGTTGGTTAGATAGTATCTCTATAGTTCTTGGCATTAAATAACCCACAAAAATTGATATGCCATTGAACAAAGAAACCAAACCAAATTAAGGAAATAACATAGGTTTGGTTTGGTGTCTTTGTTTAATGGCATATCAACCTTTGTAGGTTATTTAATGCCAAAGCCATTCTCCTAGAAGAACAGTAGTGACGCTATTTAACCTATAGCTGGGAGGATAAGGGGGTGCATACCTTTCCCAAGGGTATTTGCCCGAAAGTGAATGTAATAGTGCGACTGGAGTACGAACTCGCGTACTACGATTCCGCAGTCCATCGCTTTAACCATTACACCACGAGGAGGACACCCCCACCCCTGAAATAACATAGAGACACGAGTTACAAAAATCATCAGTTAAAATCCGAAAAAAAACTTTTGACTTGATAGCTTGAAACATTACAAAAGTTTTGACTCATCTTCATGTGAGGAAGAATATTTTTTGTCTTACCTTCCGGTCTGTTGGCGAACATGGTTCCGGACCATATTCTCATGAACCATTTCCGTCAGTTTCTTTTGTTCCCTGCAACTTAACATTAGCCGGTGTCCAATACCAGGAGTCGTTGAGGTCAGTTGGTTGTCCATCTTCGACACAGTGCTCGGTTTGGCTCGTGGTGACGCATCAAGATTATTGAGTTCCGTACATATTTTTGGGTCAACCATTCCAATCTCAGAGCCGCCACCAGCACCGGCTTGTAAGCTCATCTCTTTCCATTCCATCAGTCTGCTACTGTTCTTTAATTTAGCTTTCTTTTTGACCAGAGGTGGACTTTGGTCCTTGAAAGATGTGTCCAAATGGCTATGGTCATGACCGATAGACAGACGCAGTTTCAGTTTTTTTGTTCCGTTTAAAGGTAATCGAATTGAGGAACCAACTGCATCGTAGAGGGCTTGGAAAAGGTTGCCGAGTTCCTATTAGTACAAAGAAAAACAAAAAGAAAAAAAAGATGCAATCAAAACAAAAAAAAAAAGAAAGAAAAGAAGAAAGAACTACAAAAAGAAAACCCAGATAGCAAACAAAAACATTTCCAACGTGTGAGCCACGGCTCCCCGGGACACTGCGAATCATTAAAAAATACTTCAATAATTCCGTGCAATTGAGTGCGTTGATGTACACAGAACCACAGATCATATTTGTCCAGTTATTTTTATACAATTTTATTCTTCTAATTATTTCAATTGAAATTACGGTTGACTTTGTCCCTCTTTCCGTCTGATGACTGTGGGTAACACATGAAATTCCAAATAACAAACCGCGCTCAGCGGGAAAATAATTTTGCTATTTTAGGACTATAACACCATCGAGCACTTTCTATATATTTTTCTTCTTTTTATTTTGTCCCGTCGTATTATTACAATATTAATCCTTGGGAGTTTTTCACACCAGCGTTAGCTGATGGTCTTTCACTGGAGGATGAGACAGCAAGTCTCTTCAGGTCTTCAGGACTCTTCTCAGTATTCTGGCCGACCTCAACAATGCTATAGTTTGGACGGTCTCTGCTCGTCCTCCGATTTCCAACTCACCCAGCTCTCTTACTAAGCCTTTGGGGATCGTTCCAAGTGCACCAATTACTATTGGTATCACCGTCACTTTCTTGTTCCGTACCCTTTTTAGTTCTCAGGCAATACTATCTGTATTTGTATCTTTTTTCGATTTCTTTAATTTTCACTCTGTGGTCGGCCGGGACGGCAAAGTTCAATATTTGACAGGTTCTATTTTTTCTGTTAACTATCACTCGATCTGGTCTTCTAGCAGAGATTTTAGTGATTTGCTTGAATCTCCAAATCCCAGAGAATTTTCTGCGTCATATCCACCAGGACGGATTCTGGTTTGCGCATATACCATCTGGCAGTATGGTTAAATTTAAACTTCTTGCACAGTTCCCAGTGGAATAATTTCCCCACCCAGTTATGTTTAGTCTTGTACTCTTTTTGTGCTAGATGGCGGTATTATTATTATTATTATTATTATTATTATTATTCAGAAATTCCTCCTATGTCAAGTTTGGAGGTAGTTATGGAGGAGTGGATTGTCCAAGTACTCATTCAAATACTCCGTCATGACACACCAGTGACGAGACTTTATTTGTCCTATTTTTGGCGATGCATACATTACAATTTATCGAAATCAGCACTAACAGCCTTAGACGAAATTCGAACTCGGTCAACTTGTTTCATATTGCGTGCGAATAAGCATCTCTCTCTCTCTCTCTCTCTCTCTCTCTTTCACGTACACACACACACACACACATAAACACGTACGCAAATACACACACATGCATACACACATACATACATGCACACATACACATAAACGTACATACATATACGCATACACACATATACATATACACACATAAACGCACATACATACATGCATACATACAAATACGTGCACACACACATACACGCACATACACAGATGCATACACACATACACATGCATACACACATACAAATACACGCACATACACACACACACACATGCATTCACACATAAGCACACATACACACACATATAAAGGAGGCACACTTAACGCAACGGTTATCGTCTTAGAAAATGATATCACTGCTTCTCTGCAGAGGGGTAATACCTCCCCCACCTGCCAACGAGTGTCTTAGATATGACATTAAACAATCTGATGGTGGGGTTCCAGTAATGCTGGAGATTTGAGGAATGCAGAGTAACCCTTTATGTCTCCCCCGTCTCATCTGGCCCGAAGTGGTAGCATCTGATAGGGTCCTACGTATGGGTCAAATAGAACTAAACTGTGTACTTGTGGTAAACTGAATTACTTGAAATAGAACTGTTTTGACATTGAAACTGTACTTATGCTAAACTAAATTGTTTGAAATACAACTGTTTTGATACAAATATTTGTTGTTATTTTCTTTTAAACGGAATGACAGCATCGAAAAAGAAAAAAAAAGGAAAGAGGGGCAATGAAATAAATAGCAATACGAACCTCTTTAGTGATTTTTCCTTTTCCATCAAAGTCGTACAAGGTAAACGACCAATCCTGTTTCTTTTCACTATTCGTATCAACCTGAAGTTCACATTCGAAAGGCTAAAAAAGAAAAAAAAAGTCAAATGATAAGCCAACTTTCGAGGGATTATATTATATTGTGAAAATAAACTTGACAATCTTTAAAACGTTTTAAACTTTTTTGCGTTTCACTTCACGCTGATATCCAGAAAAAAACGCGAATCTTTTTCTACTTCCCAACTATGGGGGAAAAAGTAAGGCACAGTGGGCTCTTTAAGTTTTCATAAGGCAACAAGTCTAAGAGAAGGAAAATCCTGCATTTTAACATCAAGTATTTACCGTATTTTCTTTTATACATGTCTCAAATGTTGGTTTGGTTTGGTTCTTATGTTTAATGGTATCTCAACCTTTGCGAATTATGGTTTGGTTTGGTTTGTTGGGTTTTATGGCATATCAACCTTTGTAGGTTATTTAACGCCAAATCCATTCTTATGTATATAATCAGTTCTATGTAAAACAATTCAGTTTAGCATAAGCACACAGTTACATGTCAGAACAGTTCTGTTAAACAATTTAGTTTAGTTTAAATACAGTTTCAATGTCAAAAAACAGTTCTATTTGAAATAATTCAGTTTAGCATGAGCACGCAATTCAAATGTAAGTACGGTTTAGTTGTCAAACATTTCTATTTCCAGCTATTCAGTTTAATCAAACAATTCAGTTTAGCATAAGTATGCTGTTAGTTCTATTTAACCCATAGATAGGGCCCTATCAGGTGCTACCACGCCGGGTCAGAGTGGACCTGGGAGCGATGGCAATAAAGGGGTACTCTGCATTCCCCAAAGCTCCAGCATTACTGGAACCTCACCATCAGATTGTTTAGTGTCATATCCAGGACACTCATTGGGGGGGGGGTCTTACCCCTCGGCAGAGGTGCAGTCAGTGTATTCTACAGCCCCAGCCGACTAAGCAATACGCAGAGTTAAATGTCAAACAGTTTTATTTCAGATAATTCAGTCTAGCATAAGTATACAGTTTAGATGTCAAAACAGTTCTATTTCGAGCAATTCAGTTTAGCATTAGTACGCAGTCTCAATGTCAAAACTGTTCTATTTTAAACAATTCAGTTTAGCATAAATATGCAGTTTAAATGTATAAAAACAGTAAACGCCAACCAGCATTTAGTTCTATTTAATCCATAGATAGGACCCTTATCAGGTGCTACCACTCCGGACCAGAGTGAACCTGGGAGCAATGGCAATAAAGGGGTACTCCGCATTCCCCAAAGCTCCAGCATTGCTGGAACCTCACCATCACATTGTTTAGTGTTATATCCAGGACACTAATTGGGGGGGGGTCTTACCCCTCTGCAGAGGTGCAGTCAGTTTATTCTACATCCCCGCCAGCCGACTGGGCAAGCGAATTATGGAATGCGAAAGCTATTCTTTTTAAGAACAATAGTTAAAAGGGGTGTAAGCGGGTCCATGCCTTTCCCATAAGAATTTGCCCGAAATCAAATATAAGAGCAAGACTGTAGTTCGAACTCACTTACTACGATATCACAGCCCGGCACATTAGTTTCTATACCACAAGAACCCCTTCATAAATATTTATCCCTAAATTAAGTGAATTAGCAAAAACAGTGATTGTATTGAAAAATAAACTTATCGATGTACGTATGAGTTTGGATTGATATATCATCATCATCATCATCATGTCACACCATCAGCACGGATCTCCCTGACTCTCTCTCACCACCCGTCTCTATCATCCATGGCTCCCGGTAGGTTTTCCAGGCTACATCCTGTGTCAGTACCAAGCTGTTGTATATAGTTTCTAGCTGGTCGCCCTGCCTTTGCTCATCCATCTGAAGGGGTCTTCAGGAGTATATTGCTTACGAGTTCGTCTTTAATTCTCCAGCAGTGTCCTGCATGTCTGGTTCGTCTAACTTGGATAGTTTTCTTGATGGGTGGTAAGTGGCCGTACACCTGCTGCTTTGTTGGGTGCTGCCTCGAGGACTTGTTCAATATTGCTAGCAGCATTCTTGTATATTTGCTGTCAGGTTTTTTTTCCACACGTTTTATTAGCGTCCATGTAGTGCATCCATACAGCAGTATCGACACGACCGCTGCTTGGAAAAAACTGTTTCATTTTATCGGTCAGGTCTGGTTTCCATATGACCAATAGCCTATTGATAGCTGTTCATGCCTTTGCTAGTCGTGTGTTGATATCTGTCTCGGTTAATGAGACACTACATCCTAGGCAGGTGAACTTATCTCCTAGTTTATTGTGGGGGGTGTCCTCCTCGTGGTGTAATGGTTAAAGCGATGGACTGCGGAATCGTAGTACGCGAGTTCGTACTCCAGTCGCGCTATTACATTCACTTTCGGACAAATAGACTTGGGAAAGGTATGAACCCCCTTATCCTCCCAGCTATGGGTTAAATAGTACCACTACTGTTCTTTTATGAGAATGGCTTTGGCATTAAATAACCTGCAAAGGTTGATATGCCATTAAATAAAGAAACCAAACCATTTATTGTGGATATGTCGCCTCTTTGGTTAAAGCATATGTATTCCGTCTTGTGTGCATTGACATGAAGACCTATGCTTGCAGCTGCTCGTTCCAGACTATGTAGCAGGGTTTCGGCTTGGGCGGGTATATTTGCCAGAAGCGGTATGTCATCAGTGTAGTCGGCGTCCGTAATTGTTTGTGCGGGGTATCTTCTGCTTCTTTTTTTTTTGTCAGCTTGAAACCGTTGTCTTTCATCTTATCAATAGACGTTCTAAGCACGTAGTCTAGAGATCTGATAAAGAGGTAAGGAGCTAATGCGGTTCCTTGCAGCACACCTGCTACAATGTCGAAGTAGTTTGTGTCTCCATCTGGGGAGCGGACTTATATTTTCGTGTTTCTATATAGCATCATTATAGCTGCGACAGTTTCTTTAGGGAAGCTGCAGGCGAATAGTATTTGCTCCATCTTTCCTCTGTGTATGGAGTCAAAGGCCTTGGCGAAGTCGACAAATAATATTGTTGCCTCTAGGTTTTTTGCACGTGCAACTTCAAGAATTCGACGGATGGTCAAAATTTGTGACGTCGAGTATTTATTTCTCCGAAAACCATTTTGGTTCTTCCTAAGTATGTTCTCAATTTTGGGTTCTATGCGGTTGCATTGTAGAACGTTGTAGATCTTGGCCACTATGGAACTAAGGGTAGTTCTTGGTTAATCCGAGGTCGACCTTCTTAGAGAAGGAGAGGATGCATCCCTTTGTCCATCGATCTATTGTGTTTTGATTATATACGGCATTTCAGTGTCGGAGTAGTTTGTCGTCGAATTACCTGATCTTCTATACTTCTGGGGATTTTTCATCAAGCCCTGCAGCTTTCCTATTTTTGATTTTTCTTAGTACTGAGCTGAGTTCTTCTTGCGTAAAATGTCCTTGTTTGATGTCTAATTGTTTACTAATAATTCTCGTGATTGGTTCATGTGTAACTTTCGGAGGGTTTCCGAGTAAATTCTCGATTACATTGTAGTGTCTGTGAAGCTGGGTTTCATGCTTTACGCATTCATCAGACAGAATGCTATTTAACCCAGATTCTCTCTGATGAACGCGTAAAGCATGATACCCAGGGTCACAGACATGACCATATGATATATATATATATATATATATATATAATCGACAAGCTGAGTTCACATCTGAATGTGGTTAGTTGAGTTTCACTTCGGGCTAATTTCCTTAGAAAAGGCATGAATCCATTTTTTGTCCTTACCTCAGGTGAGAAAAAAAAATAGTAGGGTAGAGTTAGCTCTTTAGTCTTCGTAGAGCAACCGATCTCAGAGAAGGAAAATCTCTGATTTCTGAACATGAGGATATGTGGTTTAAGATAATCAGTGGATATGTGGTTTAAGATAATCTGTGGATATGTGGTTTAAGATAATCAGTGGATATGTGGTTTAAGATAATCTGTGGATATGTGGTTTAAGATAATCAGTGGATATGTGGTTTAAGATAATCTGTGGATATGTGGTTTAAGATAATCAGTGGATATGTGGTTTAAGATAATCTGTGGATATGTGGTTTAAGATAATCAGTGGATATGTGGTTTAAGATAATCTGTGGATATGTGGTTTAAGATAATCAGTGGATATGTGGTTTAAGATAATCTGTGGATATGTGGTTTAAGATAATCAGTGGATATGTGGTTTAAGATAATCAGTGGATATGTGGTTTAAGATAATCAGTGGATATGTGGTTTAAGATAATCTGTGGATATGTGGTTTAAGATAATCTGTGGATATGTGGTTTAAGATAATCAGTGGATATGTGGTTTAAGATAATCTGTGGATATGTGGATTAAGATAATCAGTGGATATGTGGTTTAAGATAATCTGTGGATATGTGGTTTAAGATAATCTGTGGCACATTGCTACACCATTCTTCTGTTATCAACTCCTCCAACACGTAAGTAAAAATGTTTCTTATTTTTATGTGGAATTAGGTTCGTAAATTCCACTTATTATTCAGTTATTATTCAGATATTCATGTTCATATATTCCAGGCAGGATGCTTTAACTCAATCAACAAGGCAAAACATGAGGACGACTTTTTAAAACACGCGCGGTGTTCTTTTTATTAACAGAGAGTGTACAGAAACTAGGGGTAGATAACCCTAACCAGACAATTTCTATTATCAGTAGTTCTAACAAGTACTGACAGGAGTGATAATTTCGATATGATTCCAATCTTTTTTGTTTTCTACAAAATATTCTGAATGGTAAAAAGTGTTCTCAAGAAGATTGGGTGAAAACGTTTGCGGAAAATGTTTTGCGTTCGAAACCAGCTGAATTTTGCTTGAGAGGAATCATCAAGTTACCTGATGAATGGCAAGAGGTCATTCAAAATAATGGCCAATTGAAATTAATTCTTTGTAAAAATATTCATGAATAAATTATATTTTACTAAAATCAACTTATTTATGATTCACTCAAACATGATAAATTATAAAAAATTACATTATATAATAATATCATTACACTATATATCTTTAATCGAAGGTGACCCGGTGGTTCCTTTTACCGGCTCATTGGCCTAGTGGGTAGAGTGTTCGCCAATGGATTCAATCCCAGAGCGCGTCATACCAAAGACTTTAAAAATGGTACTTGATACCTCCTTACTTAACACTCAGCAATATAAGGTACGTATCAACGGTAAAGTGGAGCAATCCAGGGAAAGGAGTAGCGCCCTCCACTACACCTCGGTGTAGTAGCAATTGAAAAGGAAGCCTTCTGGTCGCCCTCGAGTTCGGTCGCCAACTTTACTTTTGTATGTTTTTAAAATGATTTTAGTTGTCAATTAGATAATTATGATAAACAATTCTAAATAAATTATAGCCACTTATTAAAGAATATAAATCATTTTTTTTTAAATTGAACCTATGAATTAATGTACATTTTTTTTTATTTCTCTTTTTATTCATTTATTTATTTATTTATTTATTAAGTAGAGGAATTAATATTGTTAATTGAATTACCATGACCAGAAAATCTGCCGAACACCTACGCATGATATACGACATTTCGGCAATTCAATCTGTGTCCGCTGATTCGATCTCCAGTGGTGGAGATTACGGTATACACTGCTGATGAGACCTAATAAGGTCGAAACAACTGTCCAGTGTTCCCGTATATCGTGCATAGGTGTTCGGCGGATTTTCTGGTCATGGTAATTCAATTCACAATATTATGAATTAATTTTAGAATTTATAAAAGTTTATGTATAATTATATAATTTATAAAAAAATTAAAACAAAACGTGACTAGGATTTTGGGGCCTGAAACGGAAAGTAACGTAAAATCCGATCCAGAACGAGCTGAACCCTCCCATTTTATACAAAATTGTCTGGTCACGGTTAATTCATTGTACTTGAAAGAAATGCGGACAGAACTAAACAATTTCCGTCCACGACATGCTGGACATCGATCCAATACAGGTTGAATGAGCAGAAAATATAAACTATCTTCATTTATTTATTTATTTATTAAAATCACAAAATTAAATTTTGCTTAGTTTTGCACATTGGCTTCATACTTCGATACCTACAGTCACAATGTGAACATTCTGGAGCTCTGGGGAGTGTCAGATAACCCTTCATTGCCATTACTCCCAGGTCCACTCTATCTCTGAGTGTTAGTACCTGTATCATCTATACATCAAATGAACCTATTTCGCTCAAATGTAAATATAAATGAATAATGAACTCGATTCTTTAGTCTCTAGCAATCGAACCCCCAGACGTGTTTACATGTCGTTAAAATCAATCAATCAGTCGATAAACAAGAATTGAACAGACGCATCGTCGCTTTATTTTGATGATCTGACGGAAACCAGTGCTTACAAAGAGAATGTTTTATTTTTGATTAATTTTTTATATACGATGTTAATGAGTTTTGTTTTTGTAATCAAAGAAACGGAAAAATAATCACAAACCACTACATTTGTCAAACACCGGCAACTTCCTGTGGTCTTGATTCTAAAAATGTAGTTATTTCCCTTCGTTCTTTCTTTTTACTTCTTTTATTACTTCGGTTTTGTTTTTGTTTTTTTTTCTTACGGCAGTTAGTAAACAGCAGTTACCTCCCTTGTACTTCTCTTCTACTTTTCACACACGATTTTTGAAAAAATTTCAAATATAAATAAATGTGAATAAAATGGACGATGAATATTCGACGATAAAAGGATTTTTAATGACTTTTTTCTTTAAAGATATTCAAGCCGAAAAATTCTGTATGGAGGAAGGAGGAATTGCTTAGAAAGCGATGACTAAATTATGCCAAGGACTTGATTTAAAAGTATAAAATGAAATATCTATCTATCTATCTATCTATCTATCTATCTTAGCTCATATCTGCTTACTTATCCCAATCTTTAATACCCCCCTCTCTCTCTCAATATATATATATATATATATATATATATATATATATATATATATATATATATTCTCTTTCTTTAAAGAAAAAAACCAAAGACCGGTTATTTTAGGATTATAACTTTATTTCCATCCTGTTTTGCGTTTCTGATGTGAACCAAAAACACGAAGAAAAATATAACAAGACTTCTTCAGATCCAATGGATAAATAAAAAAAAATACAATAAATAAAATAAAAATAAAAAATCCATTGGATCTGAAGATGTCCTGTTATATTTTTCTTCGTTTTTTTTTGTTCACATCAGAAACGCAAAACAGGATGGAAATAAATTTATAATCCTAAAATAACCGGTCTTTGGTTTTTTTCTTCAAAGAAAGTATTGCTCTGTAAAATTGATAAAATTAATTACATTGAGCTCTCTACCAGGAAAATTTAAATGTTCAGCTCTTGAATGATTTTTCTTGTCCTGAAGGAATTACTCCCAACTCTGGTTTAACTGGACCGAATAATACTACTATATATATATATATGTGTGTGTGTGTGTGTGTGTGTGTGTGGCAACATAGAAGAAATAGGAATAGTATCAGTTGGTATTGGTTTTCCTGCCCCTTGTGAAAGAGAGAGTCAGAGAGACAGAAAGACAGAGACAGAGTTTGGGATAACCACCCTTGTCTGCCAAAGAATTCCTGATAATGACCACTAGATGGCGGGTTCAAAGGTGTATACAAGAAGGAAGCACCAAAATTTCATTCTCTTCTTCCGCAGAATATTTTTAATCAAAACCTGATTCTCATCTTTCAGTAAATGGACTTGTTGTTCCTCGTTAACTTCATGTCGTATAAAAACATGGTGATACAGAAAAGCCCACAACAAACAATGTCCTATGCCTTCTTTCTTATATACAAGTACGTCTAATAATTACAACAACTCTTCTCAAATATGTAGATCTCTCACAAACTTCTATAAGAAATTTCATTTCGATGTATACACGATAAAGACATTTCTACACCTTTACTTATTCCTTTTGTATTGCTTCCATTTAGTTCACACAGGTAAATTCATCATCATCATCATCATCATCATCATCATCATCATCACGTGCTGACAGTAACGACTTCTTTGACTCTTTCTCACCATTCGTCCTTATCAGCCATCACTCTTGGTAGGTCCTCTAGACGATATCTAGTGACCACACAGAGATGATGAATATAAGTTTTTGCTGGTCAACCGATGTATCCATGTGTACGAGTCTATTGAAGAGTTCGTTCGTGCCTAGTAAGTCTTGTCCATTTTCCTTGGATGTTTTGTGAGATGAGAGGTAAGTGGCCGTTCAATTGCTGTTTTGTAGGGTGCTTCCTTCAGGATTTATATAAAACAGTACTCAGCATCCTTGCGTAGTTCCCATCTATCTTTTGCTTCGGGCGTTCCATTAGAGTGCCGGTGGTGCAACCATACAGTAGTACTGACACGACTACAACTTGTGAGAATTTCCGTTTTATTTCACCAGAGATATCAGATTTCCATTTGATCAATAACTAATCAATGACAATCTTTGCCTTTCTAATTCGTATTTTCAGTAGATGAGATATTGCTCCTGAGATTTATGAACGAGTCCACGAATTTCAGAGACTTATCATTTAATAAAGAGATGGTACCATCTTGATTAAAAGATATGGTGCCATCTCCTCATGTTGTTGTTAATTCTATATATTTTTTTCTAATTTTTATTTATGAGAGAAGGCAACGTTTCTCCAACTACTAGTCCTCTATAAGAAAATGCTGGTTTACGATTAAGCAACGAAGAGCCTGGAGAATATCCAGATGGGTGACCCCTTAGAAACAGCATGTACTGTGTGCCAGATTAAGCAAAGCTGATAAATTCTGAACAGAATGACCCATGATAAATCCTTTGTTGAGGCGTGAGTAGAGTAATGGTTATTATCACAGGAAATGAAACCAGCGAGATGAGTTCACAATCTGAACAAGGCTTTTCGCATTTCACTTCGCGTTAATGTCCTTGGAAAAGCATGAATCTACTTTTTCCCTATCCAGTTGTTGTAGCTGACCTTAGTCGAGGGCGACCAGAAGGCTCTCTTTTCAGTAGCTACTACACCAATGTGTAGGGGAGGGCGCTACTCCTTTCCCTGGATTGCTACGGACCTTATATTGCTGAGTATTAAGGAGGTATCAAGTACCATTTTTAAAGTCTTTGGTATGATGCGACTTGGAATTGAACCCAGGTCTCCCGGACAATTGGCACACACTCTACCCTCTAGGCCAATGAGCAGATCCAGTAATGCGTAAAATTATCTATCTATCTATCTATCTATCTATCTCGGTGTGTTCATATCTATCTATCTATCTATCCCGGCGTGTTCATATCTATCTATCTATCTATCCCGGCGTGTTCATATCTATCTATCTATCACAATTTATTCATATCTATCTCCTCTACACATAACTATTCATACCACTTTGTTCATATCTCTCTGCTTATCTCAATCTGTTGATATCTATCACTCTATCTATCTGCGTGTGCGTGTGCGCGCCTATGTAAATGGTGAAATACACACATTCATCCATTTCCTAGACAAAAGACAGATGTTCGCAAAGCCCTCAGCGTAAGTGACAGACAACATGCTCATAAAACCTGTTTCCGCTTCAACTTGGCCGACCATATTGGCCTCCCACGTGAACCAGAGAGTTGCGGCGCGCTGGAGCCCTTTCTGGCTCGATTTGGAGAAGCATAAAAATAGTCTGGTGGCTATTTCTAATATCCTGAGGAATTGTTGGTAAATTTTGGGGAAGGGAATAAGGCAACCTTTTAGAGTGTGAGTGTAGGAGCGGGACGGGTGAGATAACCAGGGGAAATGAAAGTTCCTTGAATAAATCAAGCACGAGTAGTTCGATGAGGGAGAGGGTGAAAAAGAGGATTTTATAGAGAGGAAAGAGAGTTCAACCTCCACCACTACCACCACCCCAACAACAACAACAACAATGGGGTGTGTTTAGTTGGGCGAATTAAAAGGAATCGGTAAGAGAAAAAGAAAACTGGATAAGAAAGAAGAAAGAATTGTCTGAGATCGTATTATATAATCCCAGTGAATGTTTGAATATTGTATGTCTGGTCAAACTCCAGTCGTAACCTAAAAGTCATAATAGCTTGACTGCTGTTGTGTGGTGGCTGGAAGAGTGTTATTTAATGAAGTGATACCGCCGGCTTATGAATATGCATATTTGCACGCACACACACACGTGCTATGCAAATATAACCATACAGCACATTTATAGAAAAGACATAAGCGGCGACAAACAGCAGTACAAACAGTTATTAAGTGGATACCGCGCCGTACGTACTACCAACGCTTCAGTCCGACTACAACCCATAATGCCGACCTCAGCCTACCCAACACGTGAAATATGTTAACAAAGCTAAGAATAACAAAATACAAAATAGGATGGATAGTTTAATGGAGAATAGACAAAACTTGAGAAACAATGTGTATTAATATTGAAATCATACAATTATGTAAAAATTGTTACCATTAGATAGGAATACTTGAAACCATATGACTGTATGCAAACAAATGATTATTGCCATTTGATTAGAATAGTTCTTTGAAACCATTTAATTGTGTATAAATTATCTGTATTAAGAATGATTTTGGCCCGGTTAGCTGGGGCTGTAGAATACACTGACTGCATCTCTGCAAAGGGGTTAGACTCGCTCAACGAGTGTGCTGATTATGACAATAAACAATCTGATGGTGAAGTTCCAATAATGCTAGAGCTTTGGAGAATGTTGAGTACCTCTTTATTGTCATCACTCCCAGGTTCACTCTGCCCCGGAGTGGTAGTGCCTGATTGGGTACTATCTATGGGTCAAAAAGAACTAAACTGTGTACTTATGCTAAACTGAGCTGTTTGAAATAGAAATGTTTTGACATTAAAACTGTGTACTTATGCTAAACTGTGTTTTTTGGACTAGAACTGTTTTATGTATAAAATGGGTTTGGCATTAAATAATCTACACTGGTTGATATGCCATAAGACCAAACCAAGAATAATTTCTTAAAGGTATAATTGTTTACAAATAATTATCATTTTAAGGCCCGGACATTGGCATAATGGTTAGAGTGTTCGCCAGTGGACCGGGAGACCCGGGTTCAATCCCAGGGAGAGTCATACCAAAGACTCAAAAAATGGTACTTGATCCCTCATTGCTTAACACTCAGCATTATAAGGTAAGGATCAAAGGTAAAGTGGAGCAATCCAGGGAAAGGAGTAGCGCCCTCCCCTACACCTCGGTGTAGTAGCTATCGAAAAGGGAGCCTTCGACTAAAGGGAGACGACTGTACTTACTTTACTTTATCATTAGTTACATGAAACTATAATTGCTCGAAATATGAAAGGAATATTATGTGAAAATTATTAGTATTTGAATGGAAAAACTAAAACCATACAACTGTCATCAAATTATTTGTATTTAACAGGAATACTTGAAACTATATAAGTGTGTGCAAATGATTAGTATTAGATAAGAATATTTGAAACCATATCATCATCATGTCGTGCCGCCAGCACGGATATCCCTGTCCATCTCTCGCCTCCGGCAGGTCTTCTGGGTTACATCCTGTGTCCTCACATAGTTGCTGTATGTAAGTTCGGGCTGGTCGTCCTGCTTTTGCTTGGCCATATGTGGGGGTCCATAGGAGTACATCACTTACGAGCTCGTCCTTGCTTCTCCAGCAGTGTCCTGCATGTCTGGTTCGTCTAACTTGTATAGTTTTCGTGAGGGGAGGCAAGTGGCTGTATAGTTGGTGTCTCGTGGGGTGTTGTCGCCAGGACTTACGCAAATTATTAGTATTAGATAGGAATACTTGAAACCAAATAATTAGGTGCAAATTATTAGTATCACATAGTAATACTTAATCCATATAACAGTGTAAAACGGTAAATAATAATGATTATTATTAAAACGGAATAGCTCCTAGAGACCATAGGATTATCTGATCTAATTACCGTGTGTGGCTGGTTGTATGTTGTCTGTCTGGTCTGACTCCTGTCATAACCTAAAAGTTACAAGGGATTGCTCCATATAAAATATATACGGAGGAAAAAACAAAAAGGTTGCCAAGTAATGAGGACTAAACAAAAATGTGTCATGGACTATACCAATTGAAAAGTGAGGGAATGAATATGCGTGACTGAGCCAAAGAAAGAAGGATCTATATGAGGTAACACAAGTAGAAACGTTGAAAAGATAGAGTAAAGTTACACATGGGGGAGGGTTGAAAAAGAAATGAAGAAAAAGAAGAGAAAGAAATGTTTGGACTTTTAAAATTAAATTTAGCTCTATGTGTGTGTGTGTGTGTGAGAGAGAGAGAGAGAGAGAGAGAGAGAGAGAATAATTTACTTTTGCTGGGATTGAAAAACTTGATTAACACTGAACAAAAGTCTTTAATTGGAATCATTTTGAGATGAGGCTTCTTAATCTGAGAATTAGTTTTTTTATTTATTGCGGACTTTTTGTCCTCATCTTGGTATTTTTTTTTTTTTGTGTTGTTTCTTCTTTCACTACGTTTCGGCCAAATTTCACCTCTGGCCTTCTTCAGGTGATTTACCGTGACCTCGGATAGGAATGCTGAGTCTTGTAACCGTATCCCCAGTAATTACTGCCTTCCATAGTTGTTGTCTATCGCACCACGTTTTTGACCAAGTAAACCTCTGGCCGGCTTGGGTAGGATTTGAAACCGCTATCTTCTGCCAGTGCTCACCTGGAACCGTAGAGACTCAACGCCTCTATCCGCTGCGCCACGAGAGAAAGAGCTTGCCTATCGGGTTTAGATGGTATAATAGGTAGAGTGTTCGCCAATGGCCCGGGAGACCGGTGTTCAATCCCAGATCGAGTTATACCAAAGACTCCAAAAATGGTACTTTATGCCGCCTTGCTTAACACTCAGCAATATAAGGTACGGGTAAAGTGGAGCAATCCCGGGAAAGGAGTAGCGCCCTTCCCTACACCTTGGTGTAGTAGTTATCGAAAAGGGAAACTTTGGGTCACCCTCGACTAAAGGGAGACAACTTTACTTTACTTACTATTATTAACTCTAAGCTTAGAAAGAGGGGGACGAGAAAGTAAAGAAAAATATTTTCTTTGATATATATATATATATATATATATACTCAATTATTATAGGTACAGAAGTTCTAGAATGACAAATAAAATGTAACGATGTAATAAAAATCTAAACTACAAGATGAGACTCTTATTAACAATAGATTTTACAAGTCCAAGGTTATAACCAGGAGGAAAACATATATATATATATATATATATATATAGAGAGAGAGAGAGAGAATTTGTGTACTTAGGAAGGAGATTTTCTTGCATGCCTATTTATCAAAGGTGACAGACAAAGAGTCTGGTGTTGATTTTTTATGGGCCTTTCCTTGCTAGCAATGGAGATGTCCAAAGTATTTAATATTATAATCCAAGTTCGCGTACTTTCGACCATCGTCAGTCATTGTCATAAATGTGAGTTGGACTATGTTTTCTTTGATCAACGTGTAGTCCGTCCGTTGGTGTCTGTTTGAAGAAGTAGAAATCACAGATTAGGATCGCGTGACTGTGAATCTCTTAGACTTGTAAGACTATGCACCTGCGTCAAAAGCATTTAAGTATTCCAGTTCCTAAACAAAAAAAGAAGATTTTTTGCTTGTTTTCAAGTATTTAAAGTCTTTTCTTTTACAGTTTTTGTTAAATAGTATTTCTATGCTATCCACTGAAATGTTTTCAATTGTTTACGAGGGTGATATGGGTTTGAATGAATTGTTTATTGATAAGTGTACGGATGGCGCTAGCTTTAGATAAATGTCAAGTTAGTCAGTGAGAGAGGATGGTATATATATATATATATATATATATATATATATATATATATATATATATATATATGCATGTTTGAATAATAAAGTTTTTAGGTTTTTTTATAACATAACAAAATTACATAAACGTAGAGTTGGATAAAACTGAGATGCTGATAAATTTAAAAACAGAACTAAATATTCTATTTCCGTTGAAAGCGTTCTGTTTTTCAAATTCACCAGCAACTCAGTTTTATCCAACTCTGCGTTTATGTGATTTTGTTATGTTATAAAAACGCCTAAAAACTTTCAAAACTCTTTGAAAAACACTCTTTACACATACAAGCAACCACTAATGATGGCCAATGAAAGGTCCAAAACCGCGCGGGAAAATTTTGGTAAATTCATCTACCAATTCCAACCTGAACCAAGACACTGATCAGGAAACTTGAAAGGATCTTAATAAGATTATAATAGACAAAATGTGTCTTTATTATTTAATCAAACATGCTTAAATGAAAGACTGCTGCCCAACTACACACGCACACACACACACACACATATATATATATATATATATATAATTTTAGATCCATTAGCATTAAAGAATAAAAACTAAAGTTATTATCAAATATATATTTTTTAAATGAGTTCCCAAGGTTGTGGGACCCTATACTTCATGTATTTACCAAGCCCTCTTCATGAGCAGGACGCGACGCAAGATTAATTACTGAGCAGAGTTCAGAAGGTTTGAATGCATATTTTTTCTTCACCTAGACTGGTTGCCATAGCAAGGTTAAAGAGACCACTCTGCTCTGCTTCTTGCCAATAGCTGGAGGGAGAACAGTTGGATGTGTATATTTCCAAACAGTATTAGTGCTATCTGAAACATAAACAGTCTCTGTCAGGATTTGAACTCGAGTCACCGTCTATTTCCTACGACGATAACCATTACACTACAAGCGTCTCCTAAAGGTCCAAAGCTATTTCTTATTTAGCTTGTATGTAAGTCCAGCATTGGTTCCAGCAGCCATTTCTTTGTTTTTCTCTCAAGTAGATTTCTTTGATTGACTTACAAACTCACCGATTATTCATTCTCTTCTTATAGTTTTTTTTAAAGAGAAAGAAATACCTCGAAAAACTCCCATGACAAAAGCCTCGTCTGCCTTATAAACAATGGATGCTTACCTCGATTTTATTGCAGTTGTCATCATTTGTATCCCCGGCACTGTTCGTCGACTTTGAGAGGCCATCACAGCAATTAAGTACTTGAGAATTTAGAAGAATGTTGGTCGGATTGGTTGTACCAACGGGCATTTTCTGTGGCGGTAGTTCCACTGGCGGAAAAAAAAAACGAAAGAAAAAAATAAGTATATTGATTGATCCGGATAATATATATATATATATATATATATAATAAAGTAGACAAAATATAAAGGAAGTAAAGAAAAAGAAAAGAATGAAATAGCAGTACAGTAACATGTCCATTGGTATAATGGTTGGTGTTCACTAATGGTCCGGGAAACCGAGGTTCAATCCCAGGTCAAGTCATAGCAAAGAATTTAAAAAGATAGTACTTGATGCTTCCTTGCTTAACACTTAGTATAATAAGGTACGGATCAAGGTTAAGTGGAGCAATACAAGGAAAGGAGTGCTGCCTTCCTCTACGCCTCGGTGTAATAGCTATTGAAAAGTGAGTCTTCGAGTCGCCCTCCACTACGGTCGGCTAACTTATACATATATGTTAGGCTTTGAAATAAATTTCGAACATTTCGTCACAATTTTGAAACCGAATGCCACTAAAGTTTTCAACTAGCAATAACCACACCTCGGAAAATCCTCATTTGCTATGGTATTGCCTCAGCGTAAAGCCACTAACGTAAAAAAAATGTTGAAAATTTTCCTTTTTTCGCTTCATCTTAAAAAATTAAATGAAATACAATTCTGAAGAAATAACGACACAATTGCTTTGATGATGGTTCAATGTAAAAACCGGAACGTTTAACGTTGGCAAATAATTCAACAAGAGATAAAATCAACCTATGATTACTTTGTTTTTTCACACACACACACATACACACACACACATATATATACATTCATTGAGAGAGAGAGAGAGAGAGAGAGAGAGAGAGAGAGAGAGAGAGAGAGAGAGATTTAAGAAAAATTGATATCATTTTGTAATCTTATAACGTGATCAATTTTCACTCAAATGATCTAAAATTATAATCGCATGTGCAGAAACAACTCAAAATATTCTGTTCAATTTTTTATTTATTTTATTTGTTCATTTATTTATTTTTTTCTAACATAGAAATGCCATTCACTGGAAAAGAAAAGCCGTTTAAACATTAAACACAAGATTTACTTAGTCTTCACTGGGTCTTGGGTGAGGGGAGGTAGTGATTATATATCTAGTCTGTGTTGCATCCATATTTTCGGGTGATTCTTTTTCAATCCCATTAATAATAATCTTCTAAGAAGATGAGCAGTTTCGCAAAGTGCAATTATTTCTATTTCATGTCGGCTGGGACCGCCTTGTTAATGCGGTTATTTGTCCCTCTTTTGGTTGTACCCAGGGCTCCCACAATTATTGGCAGGGCATGTGGGGGGTGGTGAGGTTCCATATTTTCTTGACTTTTATTTCCTGATCCTTGTATTTATACTTATCTTATTTCATTATATTTTTTGATATATTATTTTCTGTTGGCGCTGCCATATCAATTAGAAGACATGTTTTTTGTAATCTTTATCCACAATATCTGGTCTATTGCTCTTTATTTTTCGATTAGTTTGGATAGCAAAGTCCCTAAGAATAATAGCTCCTTTGGCTTCTGTTATTGGTTCTGTTTGGTGTTTATAACATTTTTCACAATCCAATATTCCATATTATTATTATTATTATTATTATTATTATTATTATTATTATTTCTCATTAGAGTTTTTCACATCAGCGTTAGCTGACGGTCTTTCACTGGAGATTGAGTGACAGCAAGTCTCCTCAAGTCTCCAGGAGTCTTCTCAGTATTCTGGCCGTTTTCAATAATGCTATTGTTTGGATGGTCTCCACTCGGCCGCCAATTTCTAAATCTTCCAGGCCCTTTAATAATCCTTTAGTTACCGTGCCAAAAGCACCAATCACAATTGGTATAATTGTCACCTTCATGTTCCATAGTTTTTTCAATTCTCTAGCAAGGTCGAGGTACTTATCTCTCTTTTCACATTCTTTCAGTTTATTATTATTATTTTTATTATTACTCCTCTAGAGTTTTTCACATCAGTATTAGCTGATGGTTTTTCACTGGAGTTTGAGTGACAGCAAGTCTCCTCAAGTCTCCAGGACTCGTCTCAGGATTCTGGCCGTCCTCAGCAATGCTGTCGTTTGGATAGTTTCCACCCGCCCGCCAACTTCCAAGTCCTCCAGGCCCTTTAATAATCCTTTAGTTACTGTGCCTAACGCACCAATCACAATTGGCACAATCGTTACTTTCATGTTCCACAGTTTTTTTTAATTCTCTAGCAAGGTCGAGGTACTTATCCTTCTTTTCACTTTCCTTCAGATTTATTCTGTGGTCCGCCGGACCACAGCAAAGTCAACAATTTTGCAGATTCTCTTTCTTTTGTTGATTATTATGAGGTCTGGTCTTCTGGCCGGGATTAGGTGATCCGTTTGTATGTTTAAGTCCTATAGGAGTTTATGCGAGTCATTTTCTAGGACAGGCGCCGGCTTGTACATATACCATTATTATTATTATTATTATTATTATTATTATTATTATTATTATTATTATTATTATTATTCACTCATTAGAGCTTTTCACATCGGCGTTAGCCGATGGTTTTTCACTAGAGTCTGAGTGACAGCAAGTCTCCTCAAGTCTCCACGACTCTTTTTAGTATTCTGGCCGTTTTCTTTTCTTCTTCTTCTTCTTCTTCTTCTTCTTCTTCTTCTTCTTCTTCTTATTATTATTATTATTATTATTATTATTATTCATTAACTTCTTCGCTACTTCTGTCATTTCGGTCTACATCTCCTTTCTTCTCTCCCTTCTTTTCCCCATCATCTTCCAATTATCATTATTATTATTATTATTATTATTTCGTTATTTATTTATTTATTTTTTGGCTGCCTTCGTCATCTTGTACTTTTTATTCCTTTTCCCTCTTTCTTCTTCTTCTTCTTGGCTACCTACGTCATCTTGTTGTACGTCTCGTTTCTTCTCCCCTTTCTTCTAATTATTATTATTATTATTATTATTATTATTATTATTGTCGTTATAATATGATACAATGTGTGTTCCAACACCCAATATGAACGTGCTGCTTGAATAAACAAAATTGAAGATTAGAATAGGGGTAGAGAGAAACAATAACAACATTACGAGAAAACAAAGACCAAAATCTCTCTCCCTCTCTCTGTCTCTCTGTCTCTGTCTCTCTCTCCCTCTCTCTGCGTGTGTGATGTTATAGACATCAAAGGAAGACTTTACTGGACTCTCTCATTCCTCTCTGTTGGTCCTGGGGCCTGATTCACACAACAGGATAAAGATTACGAAGCAGTCGGGAATAAAAATGACACAAGAGTTTAGGATGAAATGCTTTGTCGAGCTGAAGACATCACAACGAGGATGGATTTCGCGTCGCCGAAGAGGGCGGATGAGGAGCAATCGGGTTTTGAGGCTTTTTAAGACAGAAAAACCACGGGGGATTTTAACATTGAAGGTAAATAAATCTTTTTCGGCAGAGGTAGGAGAGACTGGGTAGGCGAATTCGACGTAGAATAAAGGCATGAACCCATGTCTTTTCGCACACTTCTGACTATGGGTAAATAGTAGATAAGACACAGAAGGATAGATAGATAGATAGATAGATAGATAGATAGATAGATATGAACAGATTGAAATAGAGAGATAGATATGAATATACATACACACATATATATATATACACATATATATATATATATATATATAGAGAGAGAGAGAGAGCGGTACCGACTGAGGTAGGAAGGTAGAGAGATCGTTATATAGATATATAAACAGACTGAGATAGATAGATAAATAGATAGATAGGGCAATATGTAGCACACACGCACTCACTCACTCACTCAAGTAGCGTAACGGTTATCGTCGTAGGAAATGAACTCAGTGACCTGAATTAATATCCTTAACGAAGCAGGTTGCGTTTCACTTTGTGCTAATGCCTTTAGTAGTTTATGAAGAGAAAAAACTGAGGAAATATAGCCGATGGTCATTGGTAGCTAATTGAGAACGTAATTTTTAGACTCAACAAAAGGTTAAAACTTATTCGTATCAAGGTAATTACTGCATGTATTACCCAACCCCTCTAACAAAATCAGGATGTGTCTCAAAGACAATTCTAATCGAGGTATACGTAGTTTTAATTCAGAGTTTTCCTTCTCCCAGAGAGGTTGTTTTATTAATGTTAAAGAACCCAATTTGCCGTACTATTTATCCATAGCTGAAGGAAAAATAGTTAGCTTCATGCCTTTTCCAAAGGTATTAACGCGAAGGGAAATGCAAACAGCCTCGTCCAAAATTTTGAAGTCGTGTAAACTTGAATGCTATTCCCTAACGCACGGCTAAATATAGATAGTTATTGACAGGTTATTTATCATATGAAAATCTGATCTCACTTTCTCTAATGAAATAAAACGAAAATTCTTTCAAGCTTAAGCCATGTTAATACTGTTGTATGGTTGCACCAGTTGGAATTTGACGAAACACCTGGGAATAAAGCTAAATGGGAACTACATAAGGATGCTGTGCGCTGTCTTCAAAAAATCCTGGAAGCAGTATCCCACAAAACAGCAACTTTATGAGAGAGAGAGAGAGAGAGAGAGAGAGAGAGAGAGAGAGAGAGAGAGAGAGAGAGAATGTGAATCTGTGTTGTGATGATGATGATGATGATGATGTTGTCTATCAAAGAATTATCACGTGACGGAAGTAGATTGGTATTACACAGGTATCACTTCTTATCAGCACTTAAGATATATCACTTGTAATACTTTGTGTGCTTTACTAACGTCAGTTCTTAAGATTATCTGGGCTTGTCCACACCATCTGCTAGATTCAAGTTTCCTTTGTCGGTAAACTTTTACGACATCTATTGACAGTCCACTAGCGACATAAAATTCAATTATCTTTACATAACAATAAAATATATAATGTTACATTAAATAAAATGTAACAATTGTGTATTTGTTTCTATCAACACTGATTAAATTCACAACGTGAGTTGCGATCAAATGTTTGTTTGTAAAATGCTGACAGTGAAACTAGCGTCAAAGAGCAGAAAGAAAAAGAAACATGGCCGACCAGTGGCGGCAGCGACGGCGGGAAGGAAAGAAGGAATTCGCAAGTACCTGATCTTTTTCAGACGTCTTGCCACCTTCCCACACCCACAAATATTTCAACACAATCATTTCTTACTCTGTCGGGACATCAAACATGAAAGAACATTTTCACTACATACCAAAAGAATTACCTGCAACAAATATAGAGTAGGTAAAAAATTAGTTACTCATTTGTTATCATTAAAAAAAATCACCTAATTATAAAGTTGTTTTAGTACAATATTATTTTACTCTTTACGCGTTTTCCCCTCTAGTATTAACTGGTGGTCTTAACTGAAGTCTGAGTAACAGCAAGGCTCCTCAGTTCTCATGGGGCGGATTTGTTGGTTGGTTTTGTTTTACGGCGCATCAACCCTTCTCGGGTCATGTAACGCTGAATTAAATTTCAAACAATTCAGTTAAGCATAAGTACGCAGTTTAAATGTTAAAACAGTTATATTTCAAATAATTCAGTTTAGCATAAGTACACAGTTTAGTTCTATTTGACCTATTGATAGGACCCTATCAGGTGCTACCACTCCAGGCCAGAGTGGACCTGGGAGCAAAGGCAATGAATGGGTACCCCACATTCCCCCAAACTCCAGCATTATTGGAGACTCATCATCAGATTGTTTAGAGTCATAGCCAGGACACTCGTTGGGGGAGTCTTACCTCTCTGCCGAGATGCAGTCGGTGTATTCTACAATTACCTCACTCCCCTAACAGGGCCACTCACGCAGCGGAGTCTCTACATGACCTAGTGGCTAACATGCTGAACTGGAACATTGTAGTCAGCGAGTTCGAATTCCAGTCGTGTTCACTTTCAAATAAATAGCCTTACAAAAGGCTATGGATGTACATATTTTTAAGTAGAGGAATTAATATTGTGAATTGAATTACCACGACCTCAAAATCCGCCGAACACCTACGTATGATATACAGGAACACTATAATACCGTAATCTCCACCACTGGAGATCGAACCAGCGACCACAGATTGCAGTGCCGAAACTCTACAGCTGAGCCACCAGTTCATATCGCACATAAGTGACGCCAAACCAACAAGTCATGGTATTTCCGCGGCCAAATAAACTAAATATGTCTTGCAAGTTACATCCGTACTCTTTCCAGAGGACATGATTACACCCAGGGCCTCGTCTTCCCAAGAAGCTTAGAAATACGCATCCGCGTAATTATTATACCTTAGGGGTGTCATAAGAGAGGGAGACCAACTGCAGAAGCAACAACTAGCCTTTCATACAACTTTGCCTTGATCTGCGCCTAGATCCAGACATAGATTCCTATTGTCATGAGACACATATATATATATAGAGAGAGAGAGAGAGAGGTCATTCAATAAATAAAGAGAATTTTCTTTAAAAAAGTAAAAGAAATATCTTTCTGAATTTTTTTTTATTGCATATTTTTTAGAATTGTGATCTAGTGGGTAGAGTATTCGCCAGTGGCCCAGGTCGCGTCATACCAAAGACTCAAAAAATGGTACTTGATACCTTCTAGCTTAACACTCAGCTATATAAGGTACGTATCAAGGGTAATGTGGAGCAATTCAGGGAAAGGAGTAGAGCCCTCCCCTTCACCTCGGTGTAGTAGCTATTGAAAAGGGAGCCTTCGGGTCACCCTCGACTAAAGGGAGACAACTTTACTTACTTTATAGCAAAAATCATTTTAATCTCGCGGGAATATTTCTTTTGAGGCGATTCAAAATGGCGGTAAAGCAAACAGAGCCCTCCAGACTTGAACAGAGGTCTGTCATAAAATTTTTGGTGACTAAGAAGAGTGAACCATATGAAATTTACAGAAGAATGTGTGATGTCTACAGAGAAGCGTACTTTAGGAAAAAAATCCTACAAATGAGCTAAACACAGTTTTACCACTATGAGCTTGAGTCAAAAAGACAATCCCTGGAGAGGAAACACATTGAAACACCGGCAAAGAAAACGTTCCTGGCTCAGTGATAAGTAAAAAAGATCTTGCTCATAGTCTTCTGAGAGATGAAAGGATTTCCTTGAAAAAGGTTCAACTGTAAACAGTACTTCTAATTGCCAACCCCTAAGGTAAAATTCACCTTATTCATTGAATGACCCTCATATATATATATATATATATATATATATAAACCAAAATTAGCATGAAATGACAAGGGTTAATTACTAGTCATAATTATCTGGAAAAAATTAGGTGTAAATTATTAATTGTATTTTTCAATAACCGTATGAGATGTGTTTAAAAAGTATCAAAACTGAAGCTATTTTCTTTTAGACATTCGCCTAATAGCAAGGAGACAAATGTGAGCAAAACAATAAAGATGAGGATATTATTCGTAATAATTAATGGAATAATGTCAATATTTTATACTAAGCTTTCAGACAACACCAGAAGCATTGGACAGTCAATAAGTCGAGACTAAATGTTCAAAACAAGATAAAGATAACAGTCTCTCTCTCTCTCTCTCTCTCTCTCTCTCTCTCTCTCTCTCTCTCTCTCTCTCTCAAATAACGACAGAAGAAGAAAAAACGCCTACGTCAAAGTTTAGAACGAGAAACCATTCCCTAAATATTTCTGACCTTTTCTCATTTTGTTTCTGGTTTTTTCATAGAATTTTCTTCACTTAATGTTCATCCACTGACGAACTTCTTACGTACTAGAAACTTTTATGTTAATTTAAAAGAAGAAAAAAAAAAATCAAAAAGACATTCAGGATTTTTTTTATAAAGACATACACAACCGACAGAACTTGACTTTGATCATACACACACACCCACACACACACACTCTCTCTCTCTCTCTCTCTCTCTCTCTCTCTCTCTCTCTCTCTCTTACTATATATATATACTACTCCTGACAAAAATGACGGAATTAACACACTTACAGGATGTTCACTTAGGTTTTAGCAGTAAATGAACTAATAACAAATCAAACGCAAAACATTTTTCTTTAACAAATGAACATTCTATCTTCATAAAATATTCCTTGAACAAACTAGATAAATTTTTATCATTTAGAATATTCGGACTATCAACCTCATCTTCATTGTAATACTCACAACGTTTCGGCCGATATGTCCTTCGGCCTTCTTCAGATGTTTCATGTCGAACTCGGGAGCCTACAAAAAAATAAATGAATAGATAAAAAAATAAAGTGATATGAGCTAGGGTAAAAATCGGACATGATAGTAAAGAGTAGTATCTCATGAGTTGATAAAGATATTAGCTTAATAATGAAAGCATCGAGAGGTTTCAAGTTCAATCCTAACCGAAGGTAAGAATAATAAGGAACATTTACTAGAGCTATCCAGGTCATGATTAACAGAATTGGAACGATCTACCCTCAGGGGTTTAATTAAGGGTTCAGTTCGAGGTTCCATATAGGCTCCCGAGTTCGTCATGAAACACTTGAAGAAGGCCGAGGACATATCGGCCGAAACATTGTGAGTATAATAATGAAGATGAAGGCAAGAGTCCGAATATTCTAAGAAATTAAAATTATCTAGGTTCATCTCAGAAATTTTAGACAAATAAAACTTGTTTCTTTTAAATGAACGGAATAATTTTCCCCAAGTCATGTAAACTAATATATCATGGAATAACCTAAAGTTTTATGTCCTATCTGTTATTAGTGTATTTATTGCTAAAAATATGGTGAAAATAATTTAAATGAACTAATTCATTAATTTTTTCCCCAGGTATATGAAGAAAAATTGATAACAAGGTAATCCAAGTAGAAGGAGAGATTTATTGAGAAGCAAAGTCGACACTATAGCGTTTTGGTTCGAGTGAACCATCATCAGGGCTATGAGGGACGATATTACTGATGTTAAATCAACGATGGATGCAGAGAAGATATGATACTCCACTGTATTAGAATGAACTATCTTGCTGAATATGAGCATTGGCGGTATTTGGTCAGCTGGCTTTCCTAGCGAAACTAGCTAGCAATATACCTCTTAACACATCCTTGTACGTCTTTTAAAATAACCCTTTTCATTGTAAGTTACGATTTCAGTTATTATTCCAATAACCCACCCAAGTAACATTACAACACACACACACACACACACACACACACACACACACACACACACACACACACATATATATATATATATCGTGAATGTAGCAAGTGAAAGGTGATCCGTGGGGAATTGAGCAAACGCAATAAATTCCCTTATGGGGAGAGCTAAAAACTTGACATCCTTGTGTCAGATTTATTATAAATAAACACATGAACTAAGCAAAGAATGGTAATTTTATACCCAGTCGAAATCCCAATGGCTGTTTGTCAATTCTATTCATAAGGAATTTTAAAGTTCATGCCTTTTTGTGTTTTGTGATACAGGACAACCTAGATGGAATCAGTGTTGACAGCTCCGTTCGTTTTCCTCACATCAAATAATACTATTCACACAGTTCTTTACCTACTCTTCCCACTCCTCTAAACTCCGCCCAGCGATCCCAGCCTCGTTTTGATTATCGGCTCGCTTTTTCCTACCAACACTGCGAGCCATTGCCAATAAGGTGAATGTGAGTCAGAACGTGATTAATCATTTTGTCTGAGCGGCCGACATCAAAGGAAATATGACACCACAGGTAAATCCAGCCAGGTGGTGGTTAAGCGGGAAGGAAAGAAGGAAGGAAGGAAGGAAAAGAAGAAAGGCAGGACATTTTCGCTTTAGTGCGCGTAGCAGAGTTGGTCGACCAAAGAATGAGTCAACAGTGCCATTTTACCTGCCTAGGTAAGAAGAGTCGAACTTAATGGTTTCCTGACGACGCACATCCCAGTGATAAGTCCGGAGGGCTAAGAGACAAGAGGATAAGCAGTTCGATTCTTTTCAGAGTACACGAAGGCACGTTTAGTGTAACGGTTTTCGTGGCACGAAATAAAATCGGTGACCAGAGTTCAAATTCTGGTCTAAGCCGTTTACGTTTTACTTCGCTCGAATACCCACGGGTAATGATATGAATCCAAGCAATGAGTAGATAGTAAGTCGAGAAGAAGGAAAACTAAATTCAAACCAGCTGTACTCTGCTTAAAAATTGACCTAGTATCATATCTTTCCCGTAGCGGAGGGGTTGGGTAAATAAATATATGAAGGTAGCTTCTGAAATTATTGTTTGGTTGTGTTTTATGACATATCAACCCTTCTAGGTTATTTAATGCCAAATTCTGTTTATACATACATATTAAATATATATGATTTGAAATCAAATAGTTTGTAAGTAACAATTTTCAAACGAACTAGAGCTCATTTGTTGGCACACAGTTAAATGGTTCGAAGTACTGCTATGTAACATTAATAATTCAATTTGATATTAATCGTATGTTTGCACATAGTTAAATGGTTTCAAGTATTATTATGTAATACCAGTGATTCAATTTAACATCAGTCATTTGTTTGCACATAGTTAAATGGTTTTAAGTATAGTAAATAATTAAACAGTTCTATTTGATCCATAAGATGGGAGTCTAACAGGTACTACAACTCTGGGACATAATGGACCTGGGAGTAATCGCAATGAAAGGGTACTCCACATTCCCTAGTGTTCTAGGACTGAAATCTTACCATAAAGTGGTATTAGTATTATATATCCAGGACACTCTTTGAGGGGTCTCACCTCTCTACAGTCTTCGTATTTTACAGCCGCAGCCGACTAGACTGCTTCTGAAAAGAATCAATTATTAACGGCATTAAGGAGTCAAAATGACTGATGGTGGATAAGAGGTGTTTAGTTGTGGGGCTTGTTTATCCAATATTATTCCAGTTAAGACAACAACAGATTTGGGATGAAGTGCCTTTATTTCAATATCTGATGCGGGCGAAATCTACTATGGATGGGTTTTGAGAGCAACATGATTACAATCGTACCGTGAACAGGCAAGTAGAAGCTGATAAATTGTCACGTGGTGGAGTTGACCGGTGGTTATTAGCTGTTGTCACTTTGGGGCTGTAGAATACACCGACTGCATCCTTGTAATACTTGCTGGAATCAAAAAATGACGTGTTTTAACAAGTGGGTAGCGATCCTTTCTTTTGCCTCCTACATCTGTTTTTTTTAAGTCTTTCTATTACGTGATCCTCCACCTGTCACGTGATCTGTTTCCCACAAATTAAGCCAGACTTCCGGGCGCGAGGACAACATACTCTCTTTATAACTTTGCGGGTATATTTTCGGTGATATCTGCATTTCTGTTTTGATCTGTACCCGGAGACACTGAGGTCATCAAAAAGTTCACAAAATCTTCTACACATTTGCCATACTTTACACAACAAAATGACGGCTGGTGTATGACGCCGTATTTATTGAGTACTCGTTGTCCTTGGTGGGACCAGTAAGGTGAGCAGTGTGTAAAGTGTTTTTTTTTTGTGGGTCACTTGAATGATCACGACACAGATTTAAGTTTGATGACAGGGACACATTTTCCGGTGCCAAGATGAGACCCACCCCCATATATCTCAGCATTCGCTCGACCTGTTGGTGGAGCCCGGAATACGCGCACTGTATACCTGGCAGAGAGGTATGAACCCCATGCCCCGTCAAATAATGATGTCCTAGACATGATATTAAACTACATCTGACGGTGAAACTCCAGTTCTGAAGTTTTGAGGAGTATGGAGTACTCCTTCATTACTATTACTCCCAGGACCACTCTTACCCGGAGTGGTAGTTCCGGTTAGGATCTCATCTATTGGTCACATACATTTGTTTGAAAATTATTTGCATTAGATAAGAATATGTGAAATAATAAAAATGTGTGCAATCAAATTATTATTTTTTAATGAGAACAGTTACTTGAAACCATATAATTTCTTAAATAACAAAAAAAAAGGATTGACATGCCCTAAAACCAACCTACCAACCAAGAAACCAAACCAAACTATTTTCTTTTTTCATCTATTTGCAGTTGACTCAATCAGAATACTTTCATGTTTATTCCTTGCATTATTAAACTAAATATACTGTCCAAAATATATTTCGGTGCTTATACAAAATAGTCCACCCATGAAAATTTACGCTACTTTCTTTAAAAAAATAATTTTAAAATGCGGTACTTACATTCAACATCTAAATAAAAGTAATTTGCAATCGTTTATTTTATCGTTTTTGCTCAAATCAAAAAATGATGTCTCCAACTAGATACAATTCAACCATCGACCATTATTCTTTCACCTTTCCTTTCTCAACTACTCAGTAAGTGTTGAGTTACGATCGATGGCCGATTTCTAATCTTTGGGTTTAACTGTAACTAGTCGGTACAAAAAAGGAAGCCAATGATTGAAAGTGTTTCTTTATTTTTTGTTTATTCAAACAAAACTAACGTAATTCTTTTTTATTTGATTGTTTATTTTAGCTAAGCACCTGTAGTAACTTGTATTAATAATAAAAAACAAATATAGGTGTTTAAAACGCAAAAGAATGCCAAACTAAATATCAAATATTAAAACGATATCCTTGAATTTGAGAAGAGTTTAGCGGTGTGGAGTGAAAGAAAAAGGTTTGGTTCAAAATTCTGAGAACGAAACCGGATACGAAAAGCAACCGAAAAAGGCCAAAGGTTAAATTGGCTGAAACATTGTGACAACAAACAAAATGAAGATACCAGTTTGAATAGATCAGTTTCAATATTATTTTAACTGGCGGTTTTCCACTGAAATGGCAGCAAATTCCTTCAAATCTTCGCGAATCTTTTAAATATTCTAGCTGATTTTAACACTACTGTGATCTGGATAGCCTCGATTTTTTCTCTAATATTCAGGGGGGGTCCTCCTTGTGGTGTAATGGTTAAAGCGATGGACTGCGGAATCGTAGTACGCGAGTTCGTACTCCAGTTCTTCTATGAGAATGGCTTTGGCATTAAATAACCTACAAAGGTTGATATGCCATTAAACAAGAAACCAAACCAAACCTGAAAAAAATCTTTTAAAAGACAGGGCTACGATCCAAACAATGTGGAGTGTTGATATGCCATTAAACAAAGAAACCAAAGAAATCTAATATCCAGTTCATCCAGTCTCTTTTCACGGGATAGTTCCAAGAGCTCTAATAACAACTGGTATTACCGTCACCTTCACGTTCTTCTACTTTTTAATCTCTCTGGCAAGATCAATGTATCTGTTTATCTTTTGTTGTTGTTTTTTTTTCATTTTTTCCCTTTTCGTCCGCTGGATCGGTAAAATCCAGTTGGATTTTTGTTTTGTTAACATTAAGTCTGGTCTTCTGGGTGGAATTCAGTGGTCCATTTGTATTTCAAAGTCCCGGAGAATTTTTATTCACATTGCATTTCTCAGTATGGTTAAATTTCAATCTCTTGCACAATTCTCAGTGAATCATCCTCCCCACTCAGTCATGCTTTGTCTTGTATTCTTTTTGAGCTCGTTTGTTGTATTCGCTCTTTTATAGATTGTTGTATCGCCATATAGCTTCCACTTGCTTATCTCCGGTGTAATATGAACTTTCCTTTAGACATCATTAGTCCTTATAGCATTACTTATTATTATTATTATTATTATTATTATTATTAGTAGTAGTAGTAGTAGTAGTAGTAGTAGTAGAATTTTTACTTATGGCAAGTTTTTCACACCGGCAGTATCTGTTGGTTTTCAATGAAGTCCAAGTGACAGCAAATCTTCTCTGCATTCCCGGAATCTTCTAAGTATTTTCAGTTCCCTCATTTTTTTACAAGGGTTTTTTTTTGGGGGGGGGATCGGCATCTCACTATCTAGTATGGTTCGTCTTCTTCACGACCATGACAAATCCAGTGAGTAGCACTCAGAGAGTATCACGCGAGCTCGGCATCTCACAGTCCATTGTGGTTCATCACCTTCACACCCTCAGTAAAAGCATCTGCAGCTGCTGAATTGTGCCTCACGTTACCAAAATATTGCAAAACTTTTGACTCACTTAAGTAGAATTGGGCAGGTAACATAGCAAGAAGGGGTGGTAACAGGTTGGTTTCTTTATTGAATGGCATATCAGCCTTTGTAGGTTATTTAGTGCAAAAGCCATCCTTCAAGAAGAACAGTAGTGGTACTATTTAACCTATAGCTGGGAGGATACGGGGATTCATACCTTTCCCAAGGGTATTTGCCCGAAAGTGAACGTAATAGCGCGACTGGAGTTTGAACTCACTTACTACGATTCTGTAGTCCATCTCTTTAACCATTACACCACGAGAACACCCCCGATGGTAACAGATGATACAAAAAAAGTTTGCTAGAATGGTGCCCAAGAAATAACAAGCTTATTAGATAGAAGACAGATTCATGACATAGTGGAGTTTGTTGGTAAGACATGGCGGAAGTTATCACAATCAGGATCATCGTAGAACGGATTGTGAATGTACTTTTAATGGCATGTCAACCTTCCTGGGTTATTTACTGCCAAAGTCATCTTTATAAACGAACAACAGTAATACTATTTAACCCATAGGTAAGTGGAGGGGATAAGAGGGTTTATAATTTTCCCAAGGGTTTTAGTGCAACCGTGACTGGAGTTCGAACTCGCTTACTTCAAGGCTGCAGTCCTGCATTTTAGCCATTGACACCACGGGGATACCCCCTGAAATTGTACGATAGAATGCTGAAAAGTTCTCATCCCAACCAAAAATAGATGAACGAAGTATCTTAAACTGTGGAGAGAAAATATGCAAAAAAAAAAAAGTATTTATTCGACCCTTCTATTTATTTGACCCTTCTACCATGAGCATGATGTGATTCAAGGCCAATCTTTAAGCATAGTACAACTGATTTGAACTTACAGGAGAATATAAATGAATTCATACCTTTTACAAGGGCATTAGCACGAATTGAAACGCAAAAATCCTCATCAAGGATTTGAACTCGGATCACTGAATCCATTTCGTACGACTATAAGCCTTACACCAAGTGTGCCTCTATGTTGAATAGCATGCACGTTTCATGATCCTCTTAGTGTAACGCTTATCACCATAGGAAGTGAATTCGGCTATTCGGGTTCAAATCTTGAACGAGGCAGTTTGCACTTCAACAAGGGCTAATACTCAAGGGAAATGTAAGAATCTAACGAATCTCCCTCCAGCTGTGGGTAAATAGTTGGGCAGGTTGGGTTCTTTAGCCTTGGCATGGCAACTTTACTGGTAAGGTTTAGTTTCTTTTTTAATGCCATATCAACCTTCGTGGGTTATTTAATGCCAAAACCATCATTAAAGAAGAACAGCAGTGGTTCTATTTAACCCATAGTTAGCGGGGGGGGATAAATGAGTTTATACTTTTTGCAAGGGCATTAGTCCGAAAATGACTGTAATAGCGCGACTGGAGTTCGAACTCTCTTGCAATGATATTGCAGTCAAGCAAATCACTAAGCTACGAGACTGTCACGTAAAGTAGTTCGATGGGCTAGACTCTTTATCCTTAGTATGGCAACCAGTCTAGGCGAAGGAAAATCTCTAAAATCAAACCAGTTGTCTATCTGGAAAGGAATAAGCTACACGTTTCATTAATAGTGCCCCCACAACCAAATCAGGTTATGGGACATGTCCTTCTCATAGTTCTAAGTTATTCTTTCCTTGGTGAGGATGATAACTTTTCGGCATTCACTCTTACACTGTGCACTAATTTTTCAAGATTTTTTTTATAAAAAAAAAGAAAGGACGATTTACTGTGCACTGAATCTCTTCTTTTTTTTTCAAATTTTAAGAGCACTGGGAACTGTTGTAGTGACTCAATTGAATTAGGTACAAGTAATTCCTGGGAGCATTTCAAAATCGGGGCAGAAGAAGGATGACAAAAAAAGAAAAGCGCCCAGCGCACAGGGACTTTACCTCCAATCTTTCTTATATTGAAGAACATATAAATAACAGGTACAGTCCTCTCCTGAGTGATCGATACGAACGCCGACTGTTGATGACGAGAATAAAATGGCTGATTGATTTCTTTTTTTCGATTTGTAAGCTAATTCACACGTTAGTGCGCCCACACTCACGCCTTTGTTCGATTTTATCCTGACAATATTTCTGTTTATTCATTGAAAAAGACAAAAAATCGAGCTGATGATCAAGACAATTGTTTCACTATTAGATTTCGGATTATCCAACCGCTGTTAATAGAGAATGGGCAACCTTTTTTTAAAAAAATTAAAGATCTTGTCTCGATACTTTCTGATCACACTTCGTATATCGATTTTATACCTATATATATTTATATATATATATGTGTGTGTGTGTGTGTGTGTGTGTATAGCTTCACACAATGACGTAGTGCCCTCCAAGACTATGCATAGCTTAGGTTTGACAAGAGTCTGGAACTACATGGCACTCAGGGAAAATCGAATTCATTCTTTTGTAATAATTGGTCCCTGAAACTTGTTTGCTAACCATTATACCAAGGTGAGGTGCCCCGAGTGGCTTGAAGGAATAAACAGGAACTGAGAATAATTATTTTTGAAACGGGATAAAACTCTATAACTTGACAATAACTGCATGTATGTCGTTTTATAGCCTTATTCTTATTGCCCAGTCGACTGGGGGGGGGCTGCAGAATACACTGACTGCACCTCTGCAGAGGGGTAAGACCCCCCCCAACGAGCGTCCTGTTATGACACTAAACAGTCTGATGGTGAGGTCCCAGTAATGCAGGAGCTTTAGGGAATGCGGGTACCCCTTCATTGCCATTGCTCCCAGGTCCACTCTGGCCCGGAGTGGTAGCACCTGAAAGGGTCCTATCTATGAGTTAAATAGAACTGACTGCATACTTATGCTAAACTGAATTGTTTGAGGTAGAGCTGTTTGACTAAACTGAATAGCTTGAAATAGAAATGTCTTTCACAATTAAACTGTGTACTTACATTTAAACTGAGTGCTTATGCTAAACTGAATTGTTTGAAATGGAACTGTTTTTGACATTGAAACTATACTTACACTAAACTGAATTGTTTAATATAGAACTTTTTTGACATTTAACTGTGTAAACAAAATCTGTACATCTGCTAAACTGAATTAGCTGAATTAGAACTGTTTGAATAAACTGAATAGCTTGAAATAGAAATGTTTTTGAAAAACTGTTTACTCATGCTAACCTGAATTGTTTTAAATAGAACAGATTATTTGTATGAAAATGGATTTAGCGTTAAATAACCTACAAAGGTTGATATGCCATAAAAACCCTGCCAACCTTATTCGTATGCATTAAATCCATTTTGCTTTCTTTGACGAATGTCTTTCGAAATTGGATCTTCCTTCACTAACGTAAATATACTAATCTTATTTATCAAAGCATCACACTCTCCCATGTTGACTCCACTTAGCGTTGTCCGAAAGAGTGAGAAATATCTGGGAAAAGAGCTATTTGCAAAAATTGAATATTCTGTCTACCGCCTCATATATAATAGTCATTAGAAAACAAAAATGGTAGAAAAAAAAAAGAAGAAAAAAAAAGAAGAAAAAAAAAAACAACTCTACGGATACTTCAAGTGACGAACTAAGAAAATTGCACCAAAGATGACCAGGGCATGGTTGAGAAGAGGAAACCTGAAGAGAGAAACGGAATCTTTTTTAATAGAAGCACAGACTCATGCCACCAGGACCAATTATATTAAAGCAAATATATATAATACACCAAAGAATAACAAGTGTAGGTTATGTTGTGATCGGGATGAAATGATTTATTCCATAACAAGCAAATGTAGCATACTAGCACAAAAAGGAATATAAGACTAGGTGTGACTGGGTGGGAAAGGTGTTAAACTAGGAACTGTGCATGTGATTAAAGTTTGACTAAACTGACAAATAGTATGACAAATCATCGGTCCAAGGAAATGAGAAGCAGAAAATTCTTTGGAACTTTCAGACACAAACGGATCACCTAATCTCAGCCAGACGACCACAAAGATGTTGATATATGGCCAATTCTGAGAACCTGCATATTACTTATCAGTAAAAAAAGATAAAGCATATGAATAAAATGTATTCTTTTATGGATGATGAATGAAATTGATTTTAGAAGTTAAGTGTTGTTCCTAGTCCTTCCTATTATATCAGAATTTCAACATTATAGAATCATTACTCGTGTATAAGCCGATCTTTGATACGTGGTGTATTCAATAACTTTCCAGACGTTTTTGTATAGGCATTTAAAATTGTCGTAGACTCTTGAAAATTCAGTATGTTATTGCTATACATCTTATGAAATCACTGACCAGTTTTTATGATTTCAGGTTCAAATGAACAGCTACAGTAGGAATTGGAATACACCTTACTAAAGCCTGATTATCACAGCTGGTGAATTTCAAAAATGCAATCTGGACGTGAGGAAGAACGATATGCAATAAACGATATGCAATAAAATTCTGTTTTAAACTTGGAAAAAATGCCATGCGATGAAAAGCTGGATCTACTGCTAAGACCCAGAGACCAAGAGACAGAGTTCCCAGTGGAAGCATGCTGGCTCTCCCAGACCCAAGAAGGCCAGACAGAGCAAATTCATCAACAAACTTTTAATGATCCCTTTTTTTTTTACCGCACTGGCATGATCTACATGCACTGGGTTCCCACTGGACAGACAATCAACAAGGAATACTATGTTGAGGTTTTAAGGGAGTTCAGGAAGAGATTCCGTCGGAAGAAGCCAGCACTTTTCAAATCGGGTCAGTGGCATTTCCAGCAGGACAATGCACCAGTCCACAACTCCATCCTTGTCGCAGACTATTTGACCAAGATGGGCTTCAAGACAATTGCTCAACCTCCCTATAGTCCAGACCTTGCTCCCTGTGACTTTTCCTTATTCCCTAAGCTCAGAGGCTGTATTTATGAGACAACTGAGGAGATGAATACACCCTACTAAAGCCTGATTGTCATAGCTGGTGAATTTCAAAAATGCAATCTGGATGTGAGGACACTTTAGAAGAACGATATGCAATAAAATTCGGTTTTAAACTTGAAAAAAAAAATGCCACAGAAACGTATGGAATGCTTCAGACTGCTTTTCGACCATCTTGCATTAATCGAGCATCAGGTTTTGAGTGGTATAAGAGATTCAAGGAAGGCAGGGAGTCTGTGAGGGATGATGAGAGGTGTGGGAGGAGTAAAGAAGTCAATACACCACAGTTGATTGGCCAAAGGGTTAGGGTTAGGGTTATTATGTTTAGGTTTTAAGGGAGTTTAGGAAGTGATTCCGTCGGAAGAGGCTAGCACTCATCAAATCGGGTCAGTGGCATTTCCAGCAGGACAATGCACCAGTCCGCAACTCCATCCTTGTCACAGACTATTTGACCAAGATAGGCATCAAGGCAGTTCCTCAGCCTCCCTATAGTCCAGACCTTGCTCCCTGTGACAGCTCAGAGGCTGTCGTTATGAGACAGTTGAGGAGATGAAAGAGGCTGTGACGAAGGTCATTGACACGCTCACACAAGAGGACTCCCATCGAGCCTTGCAGAAGTTGTTTGAACGGTACAACAAGTGTATTGCAACTGGAGGAGATTACTTCAAAGGGGACTCTAGAGTTTCATGTATGTACTATCAATAAAAGTGCCCGTACGAAAAAAGTCTGGAAACTTATTTAATGAGCCTCGTATATATATATATACGAGGATCATTAAATAAGTCTGGAAACTTATTTAATGAGCCTCGTATATATATATATATAGACGAGGATCATTAAATAAATCGTCATGAAACGTTAATTCATAAAATTAATAAGTTTGTATCCCAACCATATGAAATCATTACTATGTTTTATCTAAAAAGCAGGTATTAAAAATTCGACCAATATACGAATATGTACAGTAGGTGGCTAATTGGACAGGAAATTGCTTTATTCTTTCATGTAGATAAATCGACAATATCATGTAGAATAATGCGATAATACTCTCATTTTCTGCACCGGCTACCACAAAGCTTCCTGTGACCATCTGTTTATAAACAGAACATTGGTGAGGGTGGGCTAATTATTTTTTTTTTTATTCATTCATTTATTTTTTTCTTTCTTTCTTAAAGATCGCATGCACATTTAGGCTAAAAATAATCAGACCTTTATAAAGGGAGAAATTATATATATATATATATATATATATATATATATCAATAGATTCTATAGATATACTTAACGGAATTATCCAAATTGAGTACTCAATGTAAATTTTATTATATATGTAAGTTCTTGGCGATCGTAGTCGAGGGCGACCAGAAGGCTCCCTTTTCAATAGCTACTACACCGAGGTGTAGGGGAAGGTACTACTCATTTCCCTGGATTGCTCCACTTTACCCTCGATACGTACCTTATATTACTGAGTGTTAAGCAAGGAGGTATCAAGTACGATTTTTAAAGTCTTTGGTATGACGCGACCTGGGATTGAACCCAGGTCTCCTGGACCATTGGCGAACACTCTACCCACTAGGCAAATGAGCAGGTATAATATATGTAAACATACATAAATATTCTTATGCAGAGCAAAATATCGATGAGAAACCAATAAAATCAATAAGTATATTCCATTATAAATTTATTTCAAACTTTCAATGGGTTCATCAGATGTTTTGAAAAAAATTCTCTTCTTTTAATCGTTAACTTCCGGGAATATTTTTATCACACGTAAAAATTCATGTGTCATAAATTTAATATGTATATATATATATATATATAAAGAAAAGAAATATATATATATATATATATATATATATATATATATATATATATATATATATATAAAGAAAAGAAATATATATATATATATATATATATAAAGAAAAGAAATATATATATATATATATATATATATATATATAAAGAAAAGAAATATATATATATATATATATATATATATATATATATATATATATATATAAAGAAAAGAAATATATATATATATATATATATATATATATATAAAGAAAAGAAATATATATATATATATATATATATATATATAAAGAAAAGAAATATATATATATATATATATATATATATATATATAAAGAAAAGAAATATATATATATATATATATATATATATATATATATAAGAAAAGAAAGAAAGAAAATTTGATATATATCTCTCTTAAGAAGGTCATCCAATGCACAAAAAATATGAAATCTCTGATATGTCATAAGTGATTTGATTGCATATTCATTTCTGTCCGTCCTTAGATATTGATCTTTTTTATTTTTATTTTATTATCAATAAACCTATTTTTGGTTTCATAGTTTTCATTGAATTTACTTTAAATTTTTAATTGTAAATTTATTTTAAAGAATTTAGAAATATATCTACTCAATATTTCTTTCTATTTTTTTTTTCTTTTTAAATTTTTATCGGTATCTATCTATCTATCTACCTATCTATCTCATTCTGTTCATTATCTATCTATCTATCTATCTATCTATCTCAGTGTATTCTTATCTATCTATCTATCTATCTATCTATCTATCTATCTATCTATCTATCTCATTCTGTTCATTATCTATCTATCTATCTATCTATCTATCTATCTATCTATCTATCTATCTCATTCTGTTCATTATCTATCTATCTATCTATCTATCTATCTCATTCTGTTCATTATCTATCTATCTATCTATCTATCTATCTATCTATCTATCTATCTATCTATCTATCTCATTCTGTTCATTATCTATCTATCTATCTATCTATCTATCTCATTCTGTTCATTATCTATCTATCTATCTATCTATCTATCTATCTATCTATCTATCTATCTATCTCAGTGTATTCTCATCTATCTATCTATCTATCTATCTATCTATCTATCTATCTATCTATCTATCTATCTATCTAATCTGTTTAACAACACAATTACTCTTTTTCCGGTCTCGAACAGCTGTTAAACGACCAAGAACAGGCGCAGACCCTCGTGTACGCATGCGCATCTCCTGGCACAGACGCATGCACGTACAACCATAGAGATCAAACGAAGAAGCTCATGCCTCACAGACCCACTTCCAAACAGAACAAGAAACGACAAACCATAAATAAAACGAGTCGTAAGTTAGCAGAGAAGACATACACATTTGGCACTTCGAAAGCAAACATGAACAAAAAAATTGATTCACGTATTCGGCTTGGAAAGTCCTGGGTGGGGAGATTTTCTTTTTCATTCTTTTTTTATATGGTTTTTATTTTTATAAGCTTTAATTTTATATGGGATTTTTCCTTCGCTTTTTCTTTCTAATCTATCTATCTATCTATCTCAGTCTGTTCATATCTATCAATATATATCTGCCAGTCAGCTCATATCTATCCATCTGCCTGTCTGTCTGTCTGTGTCTCTCCAATCTAGCTCTATAATGTGATTTATTGAAGATCGAACCTACGATCAAAGACTTTTTCGGCAATTTTCATCCGCTACTTCAATCACTTAGAAACCCGATCAAATAAAGACCGTCCAAGCACTGACTGTTCGCGAATTTCCAAAAATCTAGTACCAGGTGAGGGTCGAACTCACTTGTGGAAACATTCTGATACGACTGTAGAATATGCCCACTTCTCCTCTGCAGAGGACAAACCTCTCTCCCCTAAATAGTGTCCAAGATATGACACTAAACTCTATCTGATGAAAGGCCCCAGTAGTGGAGCTTTGGAAAATGTCAAGTACCCTTCATTGCCATTACTTCCAGATCCACTCTGACCCGGAGTGGTAGTACCTGTTTGGGTCTCATCTATGGGTCAAATAGAACTGTTTAATCATTTTCTAAGAATTATCATTATTTTTATTTGAAACAACACAGCTGTGTGCAAATTATTTATATTACATGGGAATACTTGATAAATACTACTACTAATTCTAAATACCAGTACTTGCAAAGATTTAACTGTGTGCAAATAAATAATTAAGGAATATTTGAAAACATTGAACTGCGTGCAAATAAATAAGCTCTAACAACTCGTTCAAAAATAAAGGTACCTACATATTATTTACTTGCGAATTATATATATATATATATATATATATATATATATATATATATATATATATATATTGACAGGATTTGGTATTCAATAACCCACAAGGTTGATATGCCGTAAAACACCAACCAACCAACCAATCTCTTCTGAGGTATTAACAAAATATTTACTAAGTATGATAAATCATTGTAAATGATGAGGCAGTAAATATACATTGAAAAGAATTTTTAAAAGATTGAAAATTAAAAAAACAAAACAAAACTCTTGACATAAAAATTCATTTTGAAAGATTGCTTGTAGAGTTTTGAAGGTAAGTGTATGATAAGTGGTCTACAATTTATTTTGATACGTCTTTTCTGTTCAAAGCTGAAGAAAATTGCAAAGGAGGAAAGTATTGAACCATTTTATTCTCTCAGCCATGGGTTAAATATTATCACTGCTGTTCTTCTACAAGGAGGGATTTGGCTTTAAATTACCCACGACGGTTGACATGACACTAAAACAAAGAATCCAAAGAAGAGGAAAAGAAGAAGAAAACAATGATATCTGTTAAGCAATCCAACCAAATGAGTTTGTGAACCACACGTGGTGAATTCAATAAGTTTCAAGCCTTTTTTTGTACTGGCATTTAAAATTGTCGTAGACTCTTGAAAATTCAGTATGTTATTGCTGTACATCTTATGAGATGACTGACCAATTTTTATGATTTCAGGTTTAAATGAACAGCTACAGCAGCAATTGGAATCCCCCTACTAAAGCCTGATTGTCACAGATGGTGAATTTCAAAAATGCAATCTGGACGTGAGGACACTTTAGAAGAGCGACATGCAATAAAAGTCTGTTTTAAACTTGGAAAAAATGCCACAGAAACGTACGGAATGCTTCAGACTGCTTTTCGACCATCTTGCATGAATTGAGAATCAGTGTTTGAGTGATATAAGAGATTCAAGGAAGACAGGGAGTCTGTGAGGGATGATAAGAGGTGTGGGAGGAGTAAGGAAGTCAATACACCAGAGTTGATTGACCAAAGGGTTAGGGTTACTATGTTGAGGTTTTAAGGGAGTTCAGATAGAGATTCCGTCGGAAGAGGCCAGCACTCATCAAATCGGGTCAGTGGCATTTTCAGTAGGACAATGTACCAGTCCACAACGCCATCCTTGTCACATACTATTTGAGCAAGATGGGCATCAAGACATTTCCTCAGCCTCCCTATAGTCCAGACCTTGCTCCCTTTGACTTTTGCTTATTCCCTAAGCTCAGAGGCTGTCGTTATGAGACAATTGAGGAGATGAAAGAGGTTGTGACGAAGGTCATTGACACGCTTACACAAGAGGACTTCCATGGGGCCTTCCAGAAGTTTTTAGTATGGTACAACAAGTGCATTGCAGCCAGAGGAGATTACTTTGAAGGGGACTAGAGTTTCATGCGTGTACTTTCAATAAAAGTGCCCATATGAAAAAAGTCTGGAAACTTATTTAATGAGCCTCATATATATATATATATATATATATATATATATATATATATATATATATATATATATATACGAGGATCATTAATAAGGTCTGGAAACTTATTTAATGATCCTCGTATCTGCAAAAAATTGAAGAACAAGATTAAACTTTCAGGTATTGTATTCTAATTTCTTCATTATTTTTCTTTCTTTTTTAAATCTATTTTTTTTAATTCTTCTTATTGAATAATCTTTGTTTATAAAATATCTCACTATTCATTATGAAACAGAATAGTTCTGAATTCAGTACTTTCATTAAATAATAAACACCAAAATATAATTGTTTTTAAATGTTTTCTTCCCTGAAAATTTGATGAGTTGTTAACAACAGCGAAAACATCCAGATTATTTTGGTCAGAACGAGATTGTTCGTTCATTTAAATGACCTGCAGGTCATAACTGGTCATCACACCCAATTAGGCATTCCGCTAGATGTACAAAATTTGGCAACTAGTCAACATAATCAAGCAATTTTTATTCTCCTGTAATAAAGAAAGTTATGAACGAAAACTAGTAAATTTACCCCACACATACACATCGTGGTTACCTGTGTTTTTATTCACTTAGCCAAAATTTTATTCACCTCCTGCCAGGGGATCTATATAAGTAAGTAAAGTTGGTGACCATAGTCAAGGGCGACCAGAAGGCTCCCTTTTCAATAGCTACTACACCGAGGTGTAAGAGAGGGAGCTACCCCTTTCCCTGGATTGCTCCACTTTACCCTTGATACTGAGTGTTAAGCAAGGAGGTATAAAGTACCATTTTTAAGTCTTTGGTATGACGCAACCTGGGATTGAACTCAGGTCTCCCGGACCACTGGCGAACACTCTACCCACTAGACCAATGAGCCAGTTTGAATCTATATATACTACTTTTAAAAGTTCCAAATGTGAAACAAATTGAATACTGTTAACCAGTCCTACTCCTCTTTTCTTTCGCTGTTATTAACAAAGATTAGCACAAAACCAGAAATATGGGGCACCCAGTGAGCATTGAACTCTGCCAGTTTACTTTGTTAACCAATACATCACATGAAATGTCCCTTCTTCTGTTTTGTATGGTAAGTAAATGAATTACGTGGTGAAATAAATTAGCTTCTAAAACACACACACAAGCACACACACACACGTATACACACACATACATACACACATGCGCGTTAAAGTTAAATAGTCCCACTACTGTTCTTCTACAAGGATGGTTTTGGCATTGAATAACCCAAAAAAGATTATATGCCATAAAATAAAGAAAACAAACAAACCAGCTGTACTCTGCTTAGAAATTGACTTTGTGTCGCATTCTGTCTGTGTTAGTGGTAGGGGAGGCAAATTCAAACATATATATCAGTTATTTTATGTCTTGTCCATCAGGAACTGTTGATTCGGATTTGGATGGTTTTGAGATTATTCGAAATGATTATTATTACTTTTTCATATTTTAAAATTAAGTTACTCCTTGAGAGTTTTTCATATCAACATTAGCTGATGGTTTTTTCACAATAGTTTGAGTGACAGAAAGTCACCTCAAGTCACCAGGACTCTTCTCGGTATTCTGGCCGATCTTGATAATGCTGTAGTTTGGATGGTCTGCACTCGTTCTCTTATTTCCAAGTCCTCCAGCCCTTGTATCAATCCTTTGGTAACTGTATCAAGCGACCCAATTACAATTGGTATTACCGTCACTTTCATGCTCCACAGTTATTTCAATTCCCTGGCAAGGTCGAGGTACTTATTTATTTATTTTTTTTTTTAGCTTTCTTTCAATTTTACTCGGCCGGGAAAGCAAAGTACACAATTATTATTATTATTATTATTATTATTATTATTATTATTATTATTAGTTAATCCCTGAGAGTTCTTCACGTCAACGTTAGCTGATGGTCTTGCACTGGAGTTTGAGTGATAACAACTCTCCTCAAGTCTCCAGAACTCTTCTCAGTATTCTGACTGATCTCAATAATTCTGTAGTTTAGATGGTCTCCTCTCGTCCTCTTATTTTCTAGTCCTCCAGTACCTTTATTAATCCTTCGGTGACTATACTAAGAGCACCAATTACAATTGGTCTAAACGTCACTTTCATGTTCCACAGTTTTTTTCAATTCCTAAGCAAGGTCTAGGTATTTATCCTTCTTTTATTATTATTATTATTATTATTATTATTATTATTATTATTATTATTATTATTATTATTTGCATGTTTCATTTAACTCTTTTAAAATTTTATTTCACTTCTTTGAAATAAGTTTTGCAAAATAGTTTAAGTTTCATAAAAGTTTTGAACATGAACATTTTTTGACACGGTATCAGCGGATTATCGGTACCGCGGTTGGCGAATTCGTCGATGTTGGGGTCCAATACTATTCGCAGAAGCAGAGCTTGGGAAGACCATAAAAAATGTTTGAGTAAGAACGGTTATTTAATTTTTTTTTTGTCTCGTATTTTCTTCGTATTTTTTTTTTTTAATTTGAGAGTCTGTATCTGTTAGCAGTTGTCTATATCAAGTTGCAAACACTGAATGAGGACTTTTTTTTTTTAACAAGGGTTACAAAGTAGTTTTTTTTTCGAGTGAAATGTCAAAAGGAACCGATTACCCCCGTATGGGAAAGAAGACTTAAGGAGTTTCCCTAGCTCTCTCCCTCCTTCTCTCTCTCTCTCTCTCTCTCTCTCTCTCTATATATATATATATATATATATATATATACACAAATAAAGGGCTCAAATATTGAGTCGGGTTCTTCTTTTAAGGACTTGTCAACCTTCGTGGGTTATTTAATGCCAAAGCCATCCTTGTAGAAGAATAGTAGTGGTATTATTTAATCCACGGCAAGGAGGATAAAGGGGGGGGGTTCCATACTTCTCTCAAAGCTATTAGTTCAAAAGTGAATGTAATAGCGCGACTGGAGTTTGAACTCACTTAATATGATGTTACAGCCCAGATACATTAGCCATTAAGTCACAATTGTCCTTCACCCGACCAGTGATGCTGCTACAGTTGTGTAGAAAGTAGGGTTTTCATGGAGTTGCTAGCTCCACACCTTATGCTTTTAGATTCAAAGTTTTTCCTTCTCATATATAAGTTGTCTTACCAAGGCTAAAGGGCCAGTCTGCCCTACAATTTATCAATTGCAGGTGATTTATGCAAATTTACAAGCTTAACATTTGTTAATCAACTCTGATAACAATATATATATATGTATATATATATATATATATATATATATATATATATATATATACATATAACTGTGTATATATATATATATATATATATATATATATATATATATATATATGTGCATTTACCAGCCCATTGGCATATGGTTAGATTGTTCGTCAATGGTCTGGAGACTGGGGTTCAATTCCGGGTCGAATCATACCAAAGATTAAAAAAAAATGGTACTTGATGTCTTCTTACTTAGCACTACAAGGTATGGATCAAGAGTAAGTGTAGTAAATTTTGAAAAAGGAGCCTTTGGCTCACCCTGGACGATAGTCGGCTAACTTACTTTTTTATGTGTGTATATATAACTATATATATAACTGCACATATATATATATGTCTGTGTAATCGTGCGTGTGTGTGTGTGTGTGAGTGTGTGTATGCGTCGGTGTATATATATATATATATATATATATATATACATACCTATGCGGGATTCATGCTTTTATCAAGGACAGTAAAGTGAAAAGCAAACAGATTCATTCAGGATTCGAACTCAGCTTGTCGTAACCCTTTCCTAAGTCGATAACCGTTACACTATACACCTCCACTCACACACACTCATGGTGTACTGATTATCATCGTAATGAAATGGACACAGCGTCTCACGTTCAAATCCAGGACGAAGCTGTTTGTATTTCCCATGGCGATAATATTCTGGGGAAAGGGATGCAGCCAACTATCCTCCTTCTAGTTATGGGTAAATAGTAGGGAAGACTGGGCTCTTTAACCTTGGTAAGGCAACCTATCTAGGAGAAGGAAAACTCTAAACTCAAATTTCCGTCAAAGTGTTGACCCCGAGTCGCATCCTCACGTTAGGAGGGGTCGGGTAAATACACACGCACGTATATTAAAAACTAGCAATCATACTGCTTATTGTGTATATTGTTCGGTGCCTCAGGTTCATAAAAAACAATGTCGACAGAGCTTAGTTATTTTGGCACCGCCCATAGGAGGCTTGCTTCGTGCTGGGGTCTCTGATATGAAACTGACCTAGTGCTCCATTCCAGCATCGTGATGAACAGATAACTTCTCATAGCCCTCCACAAATCTACTTGTTTTTACATATATTTAAGTGAAAAAAAAAAAAAAATTTTACAAAAATTTTCATTGCAAATAAGAAAAAATTCTTTCCTGTGATTACGGGTAAATAAATTGAAAATCTGAGAATTAATTTTTTTTTTTTAAATATTTATTGCGGACTTTTTGTCCTCATCTTGGTAGTTTTTGTGTTGTTTCTTCTTTCACTACGTTTCGGCCAAATTTCACCTCTGGCCTTCTTCAGGTGATTTTACTGCGACCTCGGATAGGAATGATGAGTCTTGTAACCGCATCCGCAGTAATTACTGCCTTCCATAGTTGTTATCTATCGCAACACGTTTTTGACCAAGTAAACCTCTGGCCGGCTTGGGTAGGATTTGAAACCGCTATCTTCTGACAATGCTCACCAGGAACCTTAAATTGAGAATCTTTTGAATAAAAATAATTCCTGTTGATGAAGGGGAATCCGAAAACCAGCAACCGCCAACCAAACCCGAATAAGTTTTATTTAAGAATAAATGTTTTAAAGTAGGTTTTTTTTTTTATCAGAGAGAGACTGTGTCGTCATATTTGAGGATATTTTCCCCTGGCAATACCATCTCTCCCATGCTACCAATTATATAAACACGTAGAAGTTCATTTTTAAGGCGAGGTGGGACGTACAGATCCTTGAATCAAAGTTGCAGTCTTGCTCAAGATCTGAGGAAACTCTGACCACCGGACCGACCGATATATGTGCTGCTAACTAGAAGCACACACACACACACACACACACACACACACACACACACACACACACACACACACACACACACACACACACACATATATATATATATATATATATATATATATATATATATATGTATATCCAGGTGGCCTGAATTCTGGTCGAAGAATACCTATTTCTACATCGTTATTGCCTAGCAACAATAAAGCTAATCGTTCTGTTAAATAAAATTTACAACAGTTTACATTTTAAGTTATTATTTTAGCCAGGAACAAAAGTGATAGGCTCAAGGAGTGTTGGAGATAGGGCTCAGGGTTTTAAGACTTAAGCCTGTGAATCCAGAGGCCTCCACCAAGTAGAGTATAAAAGATAGTTTTAAAATGAAGTAAAGAATGTCTATATTATTTGGGTGGGTGGGGGAGATTAATAGTTGTTGCAAGAAAATTAACCGGGAAGAGAAGAACCGTCATTAGAAATCTGCAATTAAAAAAAAATCATCTTATTTTTTAGACGAGTATGTTTATCCTTGTTATTTTGATGGCTAAGTTTAAGTTGGTCATCTGTCTGGTCCTTCTGAAGTAGACCTTAATGAGTTATTCGACTTTGTAGAGATGTTCTGATTAGCAGAAATTATAGAAGATGCGATTTACGATTTAGGAAGACAGTAGAGTTAATTAGCCAAAGTGAAATGAGCAAAAGAATAATGTTGATCCTGATAATTAACAAAGCAATAAAAATCTACGTATCTATATTCGTTCTGTTTTCAGCACTTACAATACACAGACTGACCCCTGCGGGAGAATTAATCCCCCAACTCAACCAGGGATGTCCTGATTGTGACACTAAACTGCATTTGATGGTGGTGAGGTTTCAGTTCTGTAGATCTGGTGAGTGTGGAATGTCCCTTTGTTGCAATTACCCACAGGTCTACTCAGAACCGGTGTAGTAGTTACAGCTAGGGTACCTGTTAGAGTACCTGTTAGGGTACCATCTATGGGTAAAACTATTCATATGGACCGTGGACCCCCCCCAATTTTTAAGAAACAACGATTTTTAAAAAATTAACAATAAACGAACTATAAACGCGATTCCATGGCATCCCTTCAGGTATAAAATAAACCCGGACGGGTTGACATGCCGTTGATTTTAGACTACAGCAAAGTCATCAAAATAATCAAGATGAGGATATTAATCCGAATAGTTAATGGAATAATGAGAATATTTCATCTTGGGCCTTCAGACAACAGTAGAGAGACTTAACAGCCAATTAATTAGTCGAGACATAGTGATCAAAACAATAAAGATGAAGAAATTAATCCGAATAATTAATGGAATAATGGGAATATTTTATTTTAGACCTTCAGACAACAGAAGAGATTGGACAGATAATTAGTCGATACTAAGTGATCAAAACAACAAAGATGAAGATACCAGTACTGAGTATTGTTGTCTGCTTCTTCATCTCTCTCCCTCTCTTTATATGTATATATATATATATATATATATGGCATCACCCATAATTATAAGTATTCCCACCAATTTAAAAAAAAAATCAATTTTCTTCTAATCCAAAGATACCAGGAAATTATAATCTATAGTAAAACCTTATACAATTAGAACAGGTTTTATTAGTTATTATTTATCACCAAACTCTACAACATTGAAATTCTGTTACTAAAAATAAGAATATGCAGCCGTTCCCCTCACAATATATAAATATATATATATATATATATATATATATATATATATATATAGAGAGAGAGAGAGAGAGAGAGATGAAGAGAGAGATGAAGAGAGATAAATAGATAGGGTAAAAACGAGTGCTGACTATATTTTGAAGAACAACTATACATATTTGAGTATCTTTATTTGATTCTTTAGGCTTGGTAAGGCAACTAATCTAGGAGAAGGAAAACTTTGAATTCATACCAGCTATACTCCACTTAAGAAATTGACCTTGTGTCATATCCTCCACGTTGTGAAGTTGCTGGACAAATACACAGATATTTGAATACCCAGAAATCAGTAAATTGAATAAGAAACGGAATTGTTTTCTAAGTATAGACATCTAAACAAATTCGTGATTATTTGCCTTCTACTCCCAGATTAGCCTTAAATTAAAAAAAAAAAAAGGTTTGCTTTGGTTTGGTTTTATGGCATATCAACCATTGTTGGATATTTCATGCCAAATACTCTTTTTCATATACATTAAATATATGTGATTTGAAAACACTATTATTAGATAGAAATAATTACTTGAAACCTTATAGTTGTTCGTATTAGATGAGAACACTTGAAACTATATAATTGTGTTCAAATTATGTTTACTAGATAGGAATACTTGATCTCATATAACTGTGTGCAAACAACGGGCTATAAGCAAATAGAAGTAATTGATTAAAACCTTTTAATTATTAGTATTACATAGGAATACTTGAAACCATACAACTGTGTACAAATTATTTGTATCAGATACAAATACTTGATATCATATAACTGTGTGCAAAAAATCCTGGTGAAGCAACCACGTAAAAAATGTAAATATAGATGTACAATGAACGCAATTCCTTAACCTCTCGGTATAAAATAACTCCCGACGAACTGACATGCCGTTAAAATCAATCAATCTAATCATTCGTTTCGTCTTTGCTGTTCCATGTATTCATTCAGCGGTTAAACATATATATACCAAAAAGTCTTTCTGATTTTTTGTTTAATGGCGTGTCAGCCTTCGTGGGTTATTCCATGCCAAAGTCATCGTTAAGGTACAATTTAACCTTGGGAGATAAAAGGGGTTAATAGTTCGAAAGTGGACGTTATAATGTGACTAGAGTTCGAACAGTCCAATTTGTTAGTCACTACGCCACGGAGATTCCCTCCCAGTGGGGATAGTGATCAACGCATGAGATTACAATCTTATTAACGATTTGGAATTTACAACAAAACATATATTATTATCAGTTTAAATTAGTCCGAATTACGGAAGATCTTCATTAAAAATAGTATTACTTACCAATATTACTTATGATTGTTATTGGTTTGGTTATTTGATTTCATGCTCTATCAATCCTTGCGGGTCATTTAATGCCATACGCTCCCCCACGGGGGTTGAGCACTCTGAAGAAGGAATTTACGGCTGCCACTCGCATAATGAAAAAGCTCTTTGAATGAATTGAGCACTCTGGTATCTGGTAAGGCAAAAATGTAAACAAACGAAAGCTACTACGTAATGCCTTATAATTCTCGAGCTGACGTATGTTGACTGATGGCTGAACGGTATGATACTAAGTCTAACGTAAAGTTGGGCGGGTTTCGATCCCAGCTTGTGTCTAGCCACACTGAAGAGTTGTGATACAACGAAACAGTCTGCCTATGGATGACAATATATATATATGGAGTTTCACATTTGTTGAAACAAACCAACGGCCTTTCAAATATTTCCTGTTGACTTTATTCTCTTTCCTTTTTTTCAGATTATTGCTATAAATAGTTAAGATTTTGACATAATTGACTATACCGAAATCATGCTGTGGACAATAAAGCAGAAGATCTTTTTTGTGAAGACATTTTTCAAAACGAACTCTTTCAATGTTTAGTCAAGAACTTTAAAGCCCGTGGTGTTATGATTATCGTCGTAGGAAATGGACACAGCGACACGAGTTCAAATCCTGCACGAGACTGATTGCATTTCACATAGCACTAATACCCTTAGGAAAAGGTATGAATCCAATTATTCTCCCTCCAGCTATGGGTAGGGCAGACTATGTTCTTCAGCCTTGGTGAGGCAACTAGTCTAGGAGAAGGAAAATTCTGAATTCAAACCTGTTAAACTTCGCTTAAAAAATTGACCTTGTGTCATATCCTGCCCGAGCAGAGGGGTTGGTAAATATGAAGAACTTTAAAGCTCATAGCACTTGAGAATATTGAAGAGGAATGAGTTCCTTAAAATCTAGGCCTCTGATAACAAACTAAACCCCTAAGAATGTCACCAGGGTTCAAGAGTCAATCAGCATTCAGTTGAATGATGGACATCTGGGCTCCTGTTATTATTTTGAGATTAATGTTTGAGACTAAATGGTTGCAGATCCGAAAATTTTATCCTTTTTTACCTTTTGATATATGTAATTTTCATAACTCTATCATTTATGGTCTTGATTCGTGCCCAGCTGTTTTGTTAAAGAAATTGTAAAACACTCGATATATATATATATATATATATATATATATATATATATATATATATATAGTCATCCACGGACAACAGGGGTGGCGGGGATGCGTACTTCTCTGCAGAGGTACAGTCGACCTGGTGAAATGCATGTTGAAAGATGATCATTATTAAATAAATAAAGGATGTTGGCAATTTTATTAAAGTTTAGGATGATTATTTGTGTTTAAGATATGTCTTATTTGGTTTTATTATTTATAGACTACTGGTTATTGCTTTGTTTACACCGAGAATGGCGTACTGAGGACGGTTTTGAATTTGTACAGAGATCTAAGACACCTTCGAAAAGTCATAAAAATTGATATTTTGTATAGATATTTAAATTTATTGTTTTCTTGATTTGGAAAAGTTGTATTAATTTAAATTGACAAAACAAAAAGGGGTTTCTAAGTCCCCCCTTTTTTTAGGCCGGATAACCGTTAAGATATTAAGAAGTTCCTTATAGCAGCTCGACACTCGGCCGCAACAAAAAAGAAAGTGCGTATACATTTAGTTATTGTAACGATTATCAAGAGGGTGAGTAAGAGTTGTGGGGGGGGGGATATTCTTTTACGGCATAGAAAGAATGAAAAAACAGATTTCACTTTAAAATCATTAAGAATCAGATTATCTAGGAATACTTTATAATCTTTGTATGCGACAATTTGTTAAAGTTAAAATGGCGGCGACTTAGATATGCGAATGGACTGACATTGATGAAATTAAAAAAAAAAATTAAAACGAATTATTCATCTTCACCCCCCTCTCTCTATCTATCTATATTGTTTTCTTGTGTTAATTTGTTTAATGGCATATCAATCTTCGTTGGTCATTTAATGCTAAAACTATCCTTGTAGGAGAACAGTTATGGTACTATTTAACTTATAGCCTGGAAGGAATAAGTGAGTTCATGCCTTTCCCATGGATATTAGTCCGAAAGTGAACGTAATAACACGACTAGAGTATGATGTCGCTATCCAGCACGTAAGCCACGGGGACTCCTCTAATACATATATATATATATATATATATATATATATATATATATATATATATATATGTATATATATATATATATATATATATATATATATATATATATATATATAAGCTGAAGAACCAGGGGTTGCTCGAGATAAAAATAACATACGAAAACACTTTTAAAGAAATATTTATTCGAATAATTCGTATCTCATTATTATTCTTACAAAAAATCTTAAAATCCACACAAGTTGGTGGTGAGTTTCTGCAAATGGCATTTTTATTTACTTTCTGAACGAATTAAACCTTCATGATTGATTTTGAGAGAAAATGTTCCGGGCACCACGATAAGCGGGAGTTTATAGCTTTAACATTGCACCTCTCCCACTTACAGATGCCTTTAAAACACTCCTTGAAGTCAAGTGTTTTTCATCAGTCAAGGTATCTGTAAGTAGAATGAATCCTTTCTAAGAAATACTCCGCCTAAATATTTTAGTTCTGCGTAAGCCAGTTTTGTTTGCTTCCAGGATAAATCAAACCTTTCAGATTAGTTTTGCGCTAAAATGTTACATGTACCCTGAAGAAAGGAGAGAGTGCCTCCGTTTTCACCAACAAAAACAATCAAAACACTCCTTGAGGTTAAATGAGTTTGAATAAGTTTAATAAAGATTGGCCATTAGTCTAGGATTCCGGGAAAAACTGGGGTAAAAAATTCCTATCAATAATAATAATAATAATGTTTTACTTAGCGTAGCTTTTTCTTCTAGATATAGGCCGAATGCTGATCACATTACGGTCGGGTCACCCAACGAAGGAGTATGTTGCCTAGACCCGAAACTTCTGAAGACTTGGGAGTAACAACACTGATGACATATCCGGAGGTAGCACCTGAAGGTGTATGATGACGAGAGGTATTAGTAATGGTATCATGAAAGGACTATACTTATTTTAACCAGTTACAAGGGCGTTATTGTGTCTTATCAAAGGAGGTCCGAGCTCTTTTCTTTTAATGACCTGTGCGATAAATGAAAACACTCGTAGCGTAACAGATATCGTCACAGGAATCACTGTGTATCAAGCCTGGTTTTCGCGCCGAGTGGGAGCTGTTGAACCGAATCGCCTAGTTCTAGGGGGCAGTCTCGTCCAGGCAATACCTGTTTTACAAGACTGATTTCATAGCTTGACGCCCGATGTGCCCCGATACCGGGAATGGGGAAGGGATCAAGCACTTTTTGTGATGGCCACACATGAGTTTCGGTTCGTGCATGGCCCCAATCTCCTATAAAAATGACCTTTTGTCGCATCCTGACTGGATGGGAAGACAGTCAAATACCGTTGTCAGAGGAAGTGGACTCGGCTATCCGAGTTCAAATCCAAAATGTGGCTGTTTTCATTTCACAGGTCTGAATACCCTTGGAAAAGGTAGGCATCCAACTATTCTTCCATTTATGGTTAAATAGTAGGTCAAACTGATCTTTTTTTTTTTAACCCTAGTATGACAACAGGTCTAGGAGAAGGAAAAATTCAAACTAGTTGCAGACCCGGAGAAAGATAGGTCTCGCCAGGCTACTAAAAGACATGCTATATGAGAAGTAGCCCAAACCAGGCTATGAAAGCTGTGAAAGAGACCCAACTCAATATTTCCAGGGACCCAATACGATATTTTCCAAGTTTAGTAGAGTCTGGCACAAGGCCAGGTCAGAATAACATTAAGTGAGAGACTCTCTATAATCTAAATAGTAAGCTAGCCATGTTTGCTAACCACTGTTCCATGATGATGACATTTATTTGTTTATTCTTATAAATTATTATCGCTGTTGCTAATTCTTCCTTGGTGCCAAGTGAAAATTCATGATTTTTCTTTTCAATCAGGAAAAAGCCAGGAAATAAAAGATTTTTTAAAAAATTATTCATTATTTTTTCTTTTGGTGGTGGTGGTGGTGGGGCTTTCTGATTTTATATTCTTTTAATCTTGACTTTGTATTCCTATCATCTTTTTTTCCTTCTTTCTTTACTTTTTCTTATTTTCTTTTTTCTTTCAGTTCCTTTTTATCGTATCCATTTATTTTTTTATTCATTCTTTTTTTTCTTTTTTCCTACCTATTCATCGTTTTCTTTTTTCTTACCTGTTCATCGTTTTCTTTCTTTCTTTTTATTCATTTTTTTCTTTCTCTCGGTTTTTTTTTTAAATCCCTACCTGTTTCTTTTTTTTCTTTTCCCAGTTCGTCCTTTCTTTCAGTTTTTATCATTCGCTTCTCTTTCTTTTTCCTACGCGTTCTTTATTATCTTTCTCCAAATTCATTCTTTATTTTTTGTTCCTTTTTTTTCAACCTGTTCCTACTACTAATTCTTTTTCTTCCTATTCATTCATTCCTTCTTTTTATTCATTTGTTCTTTCTTTTTTTCTCTATCTGTTCCATCTTTTCTTTTTCTTCCAATTCATTCATTATTTTTCCCTCTGTTCATTCTTTCTTTTCATCCATTCGTTTATTGTTTTTCCTATTTGTTCTTTCTTGTTTTCATTCTTTTTTATTCATTCATTCTTTCTTTCTCTTTTTTCAATCTGTTTTTCTTTTTTAAAATTCCTATTCATTCATTTTTCTTTCTTTTCATTCATTCACTTTTCTTTTTTCTATCTGCTGTTTCTTTATTTCTATTTGTTCTATTTTCATCTTTTTCTCTGTCGGTCTTTCTTTTTAAGACTTTTTCTTTTCTCTTGTTTCGCTATTATTCACCCGTCTTTTTCTTCTTTTTTTTTCTTTCTATTTACTCTCAACTTTCTCCTTGTCTTTCCTATTTTTAAAAAATTATCTTTGAATCTAGCTTTTCTTTTTAATTCATGTTTTTTTTCTTTCTATTCCTACTTTTCTTTCTTTCTTTTAATTTATTCACATTGTCCTTGTCTTTCTTTCTTTCCAATATTTTTCTATTCTTTCTCCACTTTCTTATATCCCTTCAATTCTTTCTATTTATTCATTGTCCGTATTTTTTTAAATTCATTTATTTCATGTATTTTTCTTTTATTTTCCCTTTTTCTGTCCCCACCTTTCTTACATATCCCAACCCTTTCTTTCTATTTCCTTTCATCTTTCTTTCTTTTTTTCTTTTACCGACATTTTTCTATTCATTTCTTTCTTTTTCTTTCATCAACTCTTTTTCATCTTTCTCTTTCTTTTTGATCTCTTTCTTACATCCTGTTTCATTCATTTTTTTGTAAATTCTATATTTTTTCTTTTGATTTAATTCTCTCTCTCTCTCTATTTCACTCGCACTCCCTGTTTCTTCTCTCTCTCTCTGTTTCACTCGCACTCCCTCTCTCTCTATTTCCCTCGCACTCCCTGTCTCTTTTCTCTCTCAATTTTCTTTATTTCTCTCTCTACCACGTTTTTTTTTTCTTTCTTTCCCTTGCTTTTTATTTTTCCCACATTTCAATAAATTTCCGCCCGTTCTCTCTTTCGTGAAACTCTTTTATCTTTCTTTTTCATCTCCTTTTCATCTTGCCCTAGCTCGTATTTTTCTCCCCTTTATACTTTTTTTTTTTAGTGTTTTTGTTTTGTGAAGGCTGAAGGATAGGTAGGAGGGGTGAGAGGGAATTTTACTTACTCATTCACACCCACTTCTCCTTGATATCCACTCTCTAACCTATTATATTTCCGACTTACCACCAACACACGTGTACGCACATACATACACACACACAAAGAAATTCCTCTACCTTCTTCCCGCCCCGACTGCTTCCAACTCTCTTTACCGCCTAAAAGGACCCTGCCGTGACTGAGTCGTTTGCTCAGACATTGCCGTTTGATTTGAACCATTTTCCGTGTTCGCCAGCACTGCCGTCGCCGCCGCTGCCGCCGCCAGTGACTTCACCTCCAACGCCTCTGTAACGCGCCCTACCCCGAAGCCTGGACCTCGAGAAGAAAAGACGAGTGCTTGCGAAACTACAAGCACACATTAAGCACATTACTTAACCTTATAAAGAACTTTTCTTCTTATTTGTCTCTTCAAAAACGTCACTTATTTGAACTACATATATATATATATATATATACACACACACACACATACACATGTATATATGTATATATGCATGTGTGTATATGCATGCATGTGTATGTATATAAGGGTATATAAATAAGTGTGTGTGTGTGTGTGTGAGTATATAAACTTAATTATAAACAAGTCTGTTGAAGTTTCATGATGTATGCACAATCATCAGACGGAAAGGTTTTATACCTGTTCTGCTATAATAGTACATTGGTTCGCTAGTGTGTTTAACGGAGATTGCTAATTTGTAATGAGTACGGTTCTCCCTAGGTGCCCCAAATTTATATCCTTCTGCTTGATCAAAGCTACGCTTACTAAATATCTACGCGCGTATGTGTGTGTGTGTGTGTGTGTGTGCGTGCATGTCTACCAGCAAACATGAATGTGTGACCCACATACGAAGATATATTTTACAGTACCGGGTATTTAAAAAGGAACCCTCAATTTTAAAATTCCCGTAATACGTTTAACTTCAATTTTTACTAGAATTGAAATTATGAGTATCTTAAAATAGGAGGTTATTTTTCAATAACTCAGTAGATGTATATACAGCTGTATGCTTACACATTAAGACGTGTGACGATTAGATCAACATTCACCAAAAAAAAAAAAAAGAACCCAACTTTTTTTTATAAAACTCACATAACTGTTTTATGCATGTTCTCCACGAAGGCAGAATGTGAGGCAAGATCGTTTTAATGTGGATGTGCCTGGTAGGAAAGAAGTCCCCCACCCAGAGACGAGTGCAAAAGATTATTTAGAGACCGTCGGCATTCCCCTTCAGAGGCGCCTCAGGTACCAGGCGATGAATCCAACCCTTACCATTTTTTGGCGAGAGTATCTACTGCCTGGGGCGTGGTTAAGCTCCTGGAAGTAAGCTGATTAATTTCTCTTCCATCAGACACGAACGCCTGGAAAGTATGTCTATGTATTTATCACAATTGACTTTGTTTTGTTTAATGGCATATCAACCTTTGTGAGTTATCTATGTGAAAGCCGTTTTTTCGTAGAAGAACAGCAATGGTAATTTTTAACCCATATAACTGGGGAATAAGGGCGGGGGTCCATACACTTCTCTAGAGTACAAGCCCAAAAGTGAATGTAATAGCGCGACTGGAGTTCGAACTTGCTTACTATGATGTTACAGCCCAGCTCATTAGCCATTACACCACGGGAACTCTTCACCCCCGTCTGTATTTATGCATGTAGAAATCTTTATCATATTTACCCAACCCCTCCGCTCGGGCAGGATATGACACAAGGTCAATTTTAAGCGGAGTTTAACAGGTTTGAATTCAGAGTTTTTCTTCTCCTAGACTAGTTGCCTCACCAAGGCTGAAGAAACAAGTCTGCCCTACTATTTACCCATAGCTGGAGGGAGAATAATTGGATTCATACCTTTCCCAAGGGTATTAGTGCTATGTGAAATGCAATCAGTCTCGTCCAGGATTTGAACTCGTGTCGCCGTGTCCATTTCCTACGACGATAACCATTACACCACGGGCACCATTACACCACATGTATAAATCTTTATGGTTATATATTGACCGGCCCATTGGTCTAGAGGGGAGAGTGTTCAATCCTAGATCGAGTCACACCAAAAACTAAAAAAATGGTACTTGATACCTCCTTGCTTAATACTCAGCTTTATAAGGTACGTATCAAGGGTAGTGAAGCAATCTAGGTAAAGGAGTAGAGGCCCTCCCCTACACCTCGGTGTAGTAGCTATTGTAAAGGAAGCCATCGACTACGGTCACCAACTTTACTCTCTTATATATATATATATATATATATATATATATATATATATATATATATATATATAAATAATGTACTTTAAATGTAGGTGGGAATCATTCGGAGAGAAATAAATAGACCAGAAATGAGGCACCCAGGGAGAATCGAATTTACAATGTTTCGCTAGATAAGTTTGCTAACTATTTCGCCAAGAGAAGTGTCCATAGGGGCAACGGTATAGAATAACTATAGTATTCATTTACTATGTGTAGCTCAGATCAGGCACAAAACCAGAAGAATAAAGCAGTCAGTGAGAATCGAACTCACTAACAATGGTTCACTCGCCTAGCTTGTTAACCATCACACTACGCAACGCTCTCGCGATGTAACAATTGTAGTTATTGACTAGGCTTTGCTTAGATTTATCACATAGGTCTGAGGGTTGCTTACAGGACCTTTTATTGTTTAATAAGTCACCCATCTAAGTATTGAACAGGTCCTCCGTAGCTTAACTTCGATGATATAGCGGGAACTGGTGCTTTCGGCGTGATACTATTGCATTTGTTATTTACAAAGGATATTTACTCGCGCCTATCACCAGAGAGGATTTGACACAAGGTCTTTTTTTATAGTGGAGATTTAGGGGAGGGAGAGGAGGTCACGCACGAGCCGAGACTTGTACGCTGCTGGTCATTAGTTCACTAGGTTCAATGTGAATCTATGCTTGACACT
>OY757943.1:1738575-1763575 GCA_963585895.1 Sepioteuthis lessoniana | reverse complement strand
TTTTTTTTTTTTTTTTAATTAAATCTTAGTCTGCACTAAATCTAGAAGTCTTTCCGGAAATTGTTTTTCGGATTTGTACAATTTTTGAACAAGCGTTTGCAATGAACCCGCAGGAAATGCAACTTCGAGTTAAAGTCGAATAAAGTTTAACGTTGCTTTTATTGTTTTCTTTTTTAGTAGAATTCTTCGAAGTAGTGTGTGAAAGAGAAGGAGTCAAAGATGACGAGGATGACGATAAAGAAACAATGTTTATTTTCTTCCCTGGCTGCACAGTTTGTCTCGGACTTTTATTGTTCGCCTGAGGGGAGCTACTGTCTAAGAGTGGTTCTTCTGTGGGGATCAAAACTGTGCATGCTGACTCTGAGGACTTAGAATAACAGCTTGTCGCAACCTGCTCAATATTAACCATGGATGATGATGATGAAGAAGAAGAAGAACAGGAGGATGTGGGGCCAGAGCAGATGTGTGAAGACAGATAAGAAGGGGATAAGGAAGGAGAGGGAGAGGTGCTGGGTTCTGGTATTGATTCAGTTTTTGATGTTCCTGGTCGAGGATACCTGGTTGTATATGAAGACTGCTTGAATTCCGTGTTATTACCATATGATAGTAACCTCTGTTCTCCGAGATTCGCTTTCGTTATTTCCAAGGGTGAGGGAACACTGTCTGTGCTCGTGTTACAAGTGGTTTGCTGTTTTGACCCCGGACAGTGCCCCTTTTGTCGTCGTACGTGATAGCGATAATAAGGCCGACATATTGGTGCCCATGCATTTTTGTTTCCTGTAGCGGGAAACCATTCCGTCTTGGAGATAATTTCATGTTCTTCTGAAGAACCGTGACCAGAATCAAACTGCTCCGAGCTAATATGTCCTTCCTCGCTGTTATTACTCACCTTCAATAGTACGGCTTCATTTTTGCACCGAATGTTAATTGTGTCACAGTTAATGTTTGAAATATGGTTTTCTTTCAGAGGGTGTGTCTCATGGTCTAGGGCAGGCCTAGTCAAAGAGCGGCGTCCATTCTTTTTGGCCTTTTTAAAAGCAATCCACGCCTTCCGCTGTTGTTCAATAATATGTTCACAGGCCAATCGTAACTGGTCTTCACTGATCGTATCGCCCTGACTCAAGACTTGCTGGTCAGGGGTTGAAGACCCTGAAAACTGCCCACAGTCATCAGACGTTAGGGAAGTGTCATTATCCAGACCTAATTTTGGAGATTCGATACTGGACATAGTGATCGACCTTTGGCTGTCCGCCACGTTTTTGGTGACGTCAGATATTTTGTTTTTATCACTTTTTTTGCTGACGTCACTGGTTTGTGCACGCATTAGTTGGACGCTTACTTTTCGGAGTAATTCATCTGTGTCTGTTGCCTGACGATAAGATTTACGGTGATTATAGTGACGGTTACAACGTGGAGATACGAGACTGCTCAGACAACGGGATTCATACTCATTACCGTTGAAAGTCATAAATGAAGTGTCCAATGATGAAGATATACTGACCGTATGTTTGGGTTGCAATTTTGAAGGTTTCTTTACGTGGCTGCTTAAAACATTTGCCTGGACTGAGAATGTTTTCTGATTGTCATTGTTGTTGCTGAGGTTATTTGTGATGGCCACGTTATCTGCGACTCGGCAAAACTTATGGCTGTAGCGTTTCATCTTAATTAAAGGTTGAGCCATATTAAGATGAGTTTTTTTAAGAAAAGATTCGGTATCACTGTAAGATGAACTTGCAGGTTTGATTGCTAATTGCGGATGCACCGGGGTTTGATTTGAAACACTGCACATTATCAATTTTGATATCAATATTGTTGTTTTTATGGCAAAGATTTTTATTACAAAAATCTGTTGGAAAAAGACTCCCTTCTACAATGTACTAGTTTGTAAAATTTTAGTTCTTGAAAATAAATAGTTTTGTTTAAGATAAACCTCAAAATGCTGACTAAAATGATTAACAAAGAGCAAACAAGAAGAACAAGAACTATTTTGTGAATATATATATATATATATATATATATATATATATATACACTTTTTTTACGGATCGAGTTCTTTTTAATATTTAAGATGGAAGATGAAAATAAAGAATATTAATTTACTTATTACTTGTAAGACTTGGAGAGCCGAGTGTGTATATGGGTTCTAGATTCAAGGTTTCGTTTTGAAAATTTTTTCGTTCTTCTTTTACACAGGGGTGTTTTTTTTTTTACTTTTAATGTTTATTTTATACTGAAATTTTTCTTAGCCAAACTTTGTTGTAAGAAATTAAACATGTAAGTGATTATTTGTTAAAGTAAATCATCTAATAAATGTCATAAAAAAACAATTAAGATTTTTTTAAATCAATTCGTATCAAAGGGTCATGTCATTCCATGCTGATATGAATACTTCTTTAAATGCCACACTTTATCAGAGGCAAGGCAGCTAAAAAGTTACAGCCACCAAAAAGTCACATATCACATATGTATATTTGTATATGTATATATATATATATATATATATATGTGTTTGTGTGTGTGTGTGTGATGTTAAATTTAATCTTGTTATTTACCTTGTAAATAAATACGCACCTACGTGAAAGTTACTGTCTGTATCATATTAATAATTTATATCCAGTTGTTAGGTGTGTGTGTGTGTGTGTGTGTGTGTGTGTGTGTGTGTGTGTGTGTGTGTGTGTGTGTGTGTGTGTGATACAAATATAAATATTTGGGGTTTTTTTTCCAGTTCCTTCTTTGTTCTTGCTTTCTTTCGTCCGTGTTTCTTTTCTTTCTTATTTTCTTTGACAGCACTTTCTCGCAATCGTCCAAAGGAAAGGCAGCACTCCGGGCTTTGAGTAGACCCTAAGAAAAGGGTCGAACTGTTGAAGACAAAGAATAAGTTCCGAGATAGTGGTTGATTGGGATTAATATATATATATATATATATATATATATATATATATATATATATATATATATATGCACACACATATACATATATGTATGTATTTATATAGAGAGAGTACTAAAGATATATTCACCTGACCTCATATTTTGTCAGACATTTGAAAAACTTTTGGCAGTTATTTTTTAATGTTTTAGAAAACAAATAAATGAGGGCAAAATACCAGAAATGAAAAGTTTTCAAGACAAAATTGAAAAATAACCTTTTTTCCAGCATTTTATTCTCATCCGGTGAGTTTATCAAGAATTGAAAAAAATTGTCTTCCATATTTGTCGCCTATGACCTCAAAAAGACTGTCAAAAGTTTTCAAAAAGTAGTATTCAAAATATGAGATAAGATAAATAAGAAAAAAACATCAACATACACTTTAAACAAGAATATATATATATATATTTCTTTCTGTCTTTTCTAATCTCTCTCTCTCACATTCACTCACTCTTTCCTAATTCTTTCTTCCTTTCACTCCTCACCCCAACACCCCCATCTCTCGCTAAAAGTATCTTGGAAAAACATCGTTTTCATAAAATCTTTTTTTCTATTTTCTCAGGATTGTCCTTTCGTCGCCCATCAACAAAAGGTCCTGGCAAACTAATCTTCCAAGAATAATAGCAGACTTCTTTTTGTTATTATCTTGAAACAAAAACCTTATTAGTCTTTTAAAAAAATATGGCGAAAAAAAAAAAAAAGGAACAAAAAACAACATGGCTTCCGCTTTCCCCATTCGTCGTTTTCCTCCCACTTCTATACTTTCTCTCCAATTTTGAACTCATTCTGTCTGACTCCCTTTCATTCCCTCAAATTTCTCTCTTAAGAAAAGCTTATCGTCTGACTCTTTGAGTTTTTCCCCCATTTCTATTGTCCTTTCATCTAAGCTCCAGGATTTTTCTTTGAAATCAAGATCAGCTAAAGAAAGAAAGAAAAACAAAAGAACTTTCTACTTCTTTTTCTTCTCTCCAACTTTTTTTTATTTGTTTTGTGTTTCATTTCTTTTATGCTTCCTTTCATTCTTTTTCTCTTTTCACTTCAATCATTTCAAACAATTTTGTTATATTCTCCACAAAGAAAATCAGTTTCCGCTTTTAATCGGACAAAAAAAAAAAAAAACAACAAAAAATGAATAAAATAAAAGCAAAAAGAAAATATACAATAAAATAAAATAATTTAAAAAATTTAAATAAAAAAAAAATCGACAGTGTTCATATGTTATCCAACTGCGAAAAGACTTTCGTCGTTTTTAATTTCAGTTTTAACTTTCTGTCTTTGTTCGACTCCACAGGAAAAAGCGATTCAAATCAAAACTAACAGGAAAAGAAAAAGAAAAGACCCCCAAAAAACGTTTTAACATTTCATAAACTCTAATAGAAAAGATCAGATAGACTGAGTCGTACAAGAAAAATGAGTCAACATTTTACGTATTCAATTTACATTTTAAACTTTTGACCGTAAAACTAGATGTTAAGATTATAAGAAATCCACATTTAAAAACCTTTTCACTTGCATTCTTGTAATAAAATCACCATTCAATGCATTCCTATAGTAAAATCCTCCTTCCAATGCATTTCTATAGTAATTCTCTCCAATGCTTTTCTATGAAAACCCTTTTTAATAGATTTTATAGTTAAATTCTTTCTAAAGCTTTTCTATAATAAAATCCTTTTCCCAATGCACCCTTTAGAGGAAAATCACCTTCATAGCACTTATTTCTTTAGGAAAAAAAAACAAAACAAAAACGAAAACAAAAAACTAACGAGCATTTCCATTTGAAATGATAAAGATCGTTAAAGATTAAACAAAAAGTCTTTTCACAAAATAAAATTATCGTAGCTTCATCAATAATGAGATCGGATCTTTAAAAAGAAAAAATGTGAGTCACCGAGGTGTAATGGCTAACGTGTTGGACTGTGACATCGTAGTAACGAGTTCAAACTCCAGTCGCGCTATTATGTTCACTTTTGGACTAATGCCCCTTGGGAATGCATGAACCTCCTTAGTCCCTCACAGCTAGGGGTTAAATAGTACCACTACTGTTCTCCAACAAGGATGGCTTTGGCATTAGATAACCCAGGGATGTTGATATGCCATTAAACAAATGAACCCCAGTAAATCAAAAGACAAATGATCAAACAAAGAAATCAATTAATAGGCACCAATTTGCAGTTAACAAGAAGAAAGAAGGAAAAAAAAAGAAAAAAAGAAGGAAGACATAAAATAAAGAAGAAAAGATAAAGGAAAGAAAAAAGAAAAAGAAGCGAAGAAAAGAGTGAAATGGAAAAAGAAAGAAAAAAGATATAAAAGGAAGAAAGTAGAAAAAAAGAAGAAAAAAAAAAAAGAAAAAAGAAGGAAGACATAAAATAAAGAAGAAAAGATAAAGGAAAGAAAAAAGAAAAAGAAGCGAAGAAAAGAGTGAAATGGAAAAAGAAAGAAAAAAGATATAAAAGGAAGAAAGTAGAAAAAAAGAAGAAATCCACAAAAAAAAAAAAAAATGCTAGATTAAAAAAAAAAGGTGAATAAAAAAGAGAAAAGAAGAAGAGAGTTTTATGATAATCTCAAAAAAAGAACAGTTGAAAAAAATCAATTCAAGAACTTTAAATATAAACAAATAGTACTTACCCATATTTGATACGGGTTGTAAAATGGTTATTATCAAAATTTAAGAACATAGAATCGCTTCTATTAAAGTTTAAGATAATTATTTGTATATAAGAACCAAACTAGAAATACTTACCCATATTACATACGGGTTGTAAGATGGTCATTATTAAAAATAAAAGACGGTGTTGCTTTTATTCAAGTTTAGGATAATTATTCATATTTAAAGAACGTTTTGTTTTTTTAATCGTTGATTTCGGTTAAGTTAAAGATCTCAAATACCTTTGAAAATAAAAAAAAAAATGAATGAATATTTTGAATGAATTTATTGTTCTCCTAACTAGGAAGGACAGTATCGAACCAACGATTTTTTTTTTAAATTGAGTTTCTAAGACTTTTTATAGGTCATGCAACTATCGCAATTAAATAGATTTTCTCTTAGTTGCTCGACACCTTGCCATAACGGAAAGGGTCTGAATGTATATATATATATATATATATATATATGATTTTGTTTGGTTTGGTTTGGTTTGATGGAATATTGGGTTTATATATATATAGAGAGAGAGGGAATGAGTCATCTGTATTTTGTAATGAGTACCAAGAAAGTAGGTAAGTACAGTGAGATGAACCTCTTTTTACAGTGAAAGTGAAAGTAAGATAAAGAACAAGGTTGCCCACACTTTTTGGCTTGCAAGCTACTTTTTTTTTTAAATGATCAGGTGAAAAATGATCTACCTGTATTAAAAAATGCTAAATGCATTTACTTATATATGTACAGAGTATACTTTACGTTTGCATATGTTGTATCACTGCATGAATATTTATGACACAATACAATTGAATACATTTAGTGTCACATCCTTATTTCAATAACTTCCACTAAATCGAGTCAATCAGGGTCACAAAGTTCAAACAGTTACTGTTGGTAGCCAGTTTCAAGCTGACTTCCAAATGATCTCCATAGTGGAATGGCACTTAATAATCTTCACATGGGTAAAGACTGACTTGCATAAATAAGGTGGATCGATGAGAGAATCGTTTTTTGTTTTTTTTAATGGTTTGGGATCTGCCTACACTATTTTTGTGATCTTCGAGTTGACTGCGATCAGCATTTTCGCACCCCTGATATAGAGGGTGATATGACTCCAAAGAACCAGGCTGAAACAAATCTTCTAGTAAAGTTTAAAATATTTCCAGGTAATATCTTAACAATTCCTTAAAGTTTTGATGAAATTGGTCCCAAAATGGTGAAGCCTTAGATGTATGGATGGGTGGATATTTCACAAATTATAACAAAATGATAATACTAATGAAATTAAGGACATGACTGTATCAACTACATGAATTCTAAAAAACATTAAAACACCCGATATTTTCCAGCCGTTGTAGACATCAAGAATATCTTTACATCCTACTTTTTGACTGAATGAAACAACCTGTACATAATTTGTAAAATTAGTTAAATGTTGTTCTGAAAATTTCACTGTATAATATTTAGTCGATATTTTCCTTGATACGTTACACTCACTCTCTACCTCATTTGAAGATCATAAAGCGCTTTCAATAAAATTATTAGTTGTTATGGTAACTTAATTATCTTGTCTGTTATTAGATATTTTTAACAGTTGTTTCAAGGAAACTCTAACTCATTACCTAACAGTTATATCATATCAAAGCACAAAGAGTGCTAAAAATAAAGGCCAAAAGGTGAGTGATGTACCATCAAATATCACTTTTATTTCATGGTGTGAAATTACATATATGACTTAATTAAATCAATGAATTTATTTAAGAAAAAGATATGCCAAAAAAAAAAAAAAAAAAAAAAAAATTGAGAAAAAAATAAAAATAAAAAGGAAATAATTTTTTTAAGTCAATCAACCATTTCAATTTTACTTAATTTGAATGAAAAAAAAAAAAAAAAAGATATTCTTCTATTCTTATAAGATAATTCTTGGGAGAAATTCTTGTTTTTTTGATTGGGTTCATCAACAGACCGGGAGACCTGGGTTCAATCCCAGGCCGAGTCATACCAAAGACTTTAAAAATGGTACTTGATACCTCCTTGCTTAACACTCAGCTATATAAGGTATGTATCAAGGGTAAAGTGGAGCAATCCAGGGAATAGAGTTATGCCCTCCCCTACACCTTGGTGTAGTAGCTATTGAAAAGGGAGCCTTTGCGTTGCCCTTGACAACAGTCACCAACTTAACTTTTACTTTCTTACTCATGGCATATCAACCTTTGTAGGTTATTTAATCCCAAATTCTATTTATACATATTAAATATATAATTTGTAAACACATTTTATTGATAATATTTTTTAAATGAGCTGAGCTAATTTTTTTATTCACACAGTTAAATGGTTTCAAGTATAGCTTTTTAACAGTAACAATTTCACATCAGTTATTTGTTTGCTCACAGTTTAAATGTCGAAAATTTTTTATTTGACCCATAAATAGGACTCTATCAGGTGCTACCACTTCAGGTTAGAATGGACCTGGGAGTAATGGTAATGAAGGGGTACTTTACGTTCCCCAAAGCTCTAATACTGGAGCCTCACAATCAAATTGTTTAGAGTCATAAACAGGACATTCATTGGAAGAGTCTTACTCCTCTACTAGAGATGCAGTTGATGTATTCTACAGAGCCAAAAAATTCTTAGATTAATAATTTTATGGAATTTTAGCAGAGTTACACACTGTGTAATAACTATCATATGTTGATAAGAACTAACAGGATACAATCATTAACCCAACTATTCTCTAGAGTAACTTGATTCTTTAGGTTTAAGAAACAGGAAGTAATGGTTCTGCCACAGAGTAAAGAAAAATGAAATTACAGGTTCCTCCAATGTTATTTGTCAATAAAAAGGTGGTAGGACCCTCGCCAGCTAACACCTGACTGGAGTCTGATGTCAAATTTATAACACCTAACTTCCCAAGCTATGGTGACAGGCTCATTATCATCATTATTATTATTATTGATATCTTATAAATAGGTTGACCAATGGATAAAGATTTTATTTCATGTATATTTAAAGATAATACTAGACATCTGAAATTGAGTTTGCTTCCTTGATTTTCAGCATGCATCCAGTTTCTATTTAATTATACATTATCATCAGTGATGCCATCAGCATGGATATCCCTAACCCTATCTCGCCCCCCTCCCTATTGTCCATTGTTTCCGGCAAGTCTTCTGGGCTACATCCTGTATCAGTACAGAGCTGTATCGGTTCAAGCTGGTCATCCTGCCTTTGCTTGTCCATGTGAAGGGGTCCACAGGAGTACATCACTTATGAGCTCATCTCTACTTCTCCAGCTGTGTTCCGCATGTCTGGTTAGTCTAATTTTGATAGTTTTCATGATGGGTGACAGGTGGCCATACAGCTGCTGCTTTGCGGGGTGCTGCTTCCAGGACTTGTTCAGTATTGCTCGCAGCATTCTTGTGTAGTTGCCATCAAGCTTTTTCTCCATAGATTTACTTAGTATCCATGTAGTGCATCCATATAGCAATATTGACACGGCCGCTGCTTGGAAGAAACTGCGTTTTATTTTATCAATCAAGTCTGACTTCTATATGACTGATAGCCTATCAATGGCACTCCATGCCTTTGCTAGTCGCATATTGTTGTCTTTTTCGGTTGATGAGACACTGCTTCCTGGGTAGGTGAACTTGTCTACTAGTTTCAGAGTGCTACCATTTAGTATGGAGAGATCACCTGTTTGAATAAAGCACATATATTCTGTCTTGTGTGCATTGACATGGAGGCCTATGCCTGCAGCAGCTCATTCCAGACTATATAGCAGGGTTTTGGCTTGGGCGGGTGCATTTGCTAGAAGCGCTATGTCATCGGCGTAGTTGGCACCAGTAATTGTTTTTGTGGGGGTACCTTCTGCTTCTTTTCTTTGTTAGCTTGAAACCATTTTCTTTGATTTTATCAATAGATGTTCTAAGCACGTAGTCTAGACATGATAAAGACGTATGGGGCTAATGTGTCTCCTTGCAGTACACCTGCTACAATGTCGAAGTAGTAATTTGAATATACAGTATGGATTAATGCATTTACTCAGCCACTTCATTAGGAGCTGGATGCGACACAAAATAAATTTTCAAGTGGTGTACAGCTGGTGTAAATTCAGAATTTTCCTTTGTTGCATAATTTGGTGATATCAATCACAACTGTGATACAAACACATTTACAAATACAGTACACAGGTGGCCTCTGCTGTTCAGATACAAACAGTTTATTAATTTCTTGACTTCGGTTCTTCGACACGAGGAGAGAGACACAATTCTTAACAGTCTTTCATAATCATACTATGCTAAGCCCACCCCCAACGTTCAGCACATCTTGTGGTGTTTAAGGTCTCAATTCATCTCTGCTAATAGAGATCCGAAAAACTCAACTCTTCAACTCAATGATCCGAATCACCAACTACTCAACCTTCAACTGACTCTTTTTTTAAATCTTCAAATTCTCAGGACCATCTCTTCCGGGTATGATGTCATCCACACTCCAGCCCATTTCCTGTCTGGGGTTTATTATGACAATGGTGATTGTCATATCCTTTGTGTGCAAGCGTAAAACTGTACCCAATGACTATGCACCTGAACTCTTAACCCGAATAGTTCAAAGCCCAACCAAACTGAATGATAAAATATAATTAACGAAAAATGATTAATATAAAAAAAATCATTCCTTAATTATATAACGCTTTCACATAACATTAAAAAGACTAAAGAGAACAGTTTACCCTTTTATTTACACATAGCTGCATGAAAAAAAGTACTGAATGATGTAGATTGTGCGCAGTAACAAATAACTACCTGAATTTGGTTTCTTTGACTGCATATCAAACCCCATGGGTTATTCAATGCCAATGTCATCCTTGTACTAAAACCTTAGTGGTACTATTAAGCTTGAGGTTCATGCCTTTCCCAAGGATATTAGTCTGAAAGTGAACATAATAGCATGTCTAGAGTTTGAACCTGTTTATTATTGATCTCGCTGTCCACCACATTCGATACTACTCCACGGGGACGGCCCTACTTCCAGAATTGATTATAATATCTTATATTTACAATGTGAATATTTTAATGATACAATTTTATAACATTACTAACTTCAAAGCAGTAACTTAATGTTTATTTTTATCAGAAGAGGAATGGAGTGGGGCTCACTATTGTTGTGCTGTGTTTATGGCTTCAAGTGGCTTTAATCTGATCCTATATATATATATATATATATATATATATATATATATATATATATATATATATATCAACACCTTTGAAACCAAGTTTAAAATAATGCCTACAAAAAAAAAATCAATTATTGATTCTTATTTCAATATGACTTTTAAGAGACTTGTTGTGTTGCGCAAGATATTTAACCCTTTCAAGTTAGAATGAAATTGTTTAGCAATAATTCATTTAGTTTTCTTATTTTTTTAAGTTATGTATCTACAAAATTATGTTTTGCTTATGTTTTAATGGTTAAAACGAAAATAAAATTTGACTGGGAAACTCGTGTCCCAATGGAAGTGAAAAGGTTAAAGTAACTACGAGTGAAAAATGCATTTGCATCTTGTGAAGTGTAATGGTTAATAAGCTAGGCTAATGGAACACAGTTAGGAACTTGATTCTCAACAAGTACTTCATACATCTGGTCTTGTGCCCAACAGATTTTAGCTAATGAAATGGCTGAAATCACTTGGTATACATTCTGAACAAATAGGGTTTTGAATGGGCTACTGGTAAGGAGCTTCACCAACCAAGTACAAATAAAGATTTAAAAAAAAAAAAAAAAAAAATATATATATATATATATATATATATATATATATATAAAGTTGTGAATCCTCACCTTTTAATGGAATTTCTGCAGCTTTAGCGGATGAGTCGAAGCAGCATATAGAAAATTCCTGTTAAGAAATTAAAAGAAATAATTTGTTTTAATAAGGAAATAATTAAAAAAAAAAAAAGAAAGTTCTATCATGTGATAAATAAGAATATTCAAAAATAGATTCAGAACTAAGAAAATAAAAATCTTTTTAAAAATGAAAAAAACAAAAACAAAACAAAACAATAAAAACTACAAGGTTAGTCTTTGAAAGCTACAGAGTTGACTACCCACTTACTGCAGATCAGTTTTGAATACATCCTGAAATAAATTGTCATGAAATATAACTTTTTTTTTTGCTTCTGAGGGTCAGGAAAAAACCCCAAACAAACCAAAAAAACAAAACCAGCAATAAAATAGTTAATAAAAAATATCACGTGACAATTCTTTATTTGCCCAGTCAGCTGGGGCTGTAAAATACACTGGCTGCACCTCTGCCGAGGAGTAAGTGTCCTGGTATTACACTAAGCAGTCTGATGGTGAGGTTCCAGTAATGCTGGGGCCTTGGGAAATACGGAGCTCCCCTTCATTGCCATTGCTCCCAGGTCCACTCTGGCCCGGTGTGGTAGCACCGGATAAGGCCCTATCTATCGGTTAAATAGAACTAACGGCATACTTATGTTAAACTCAATGGTTTGATTAAACTGAATTGCTTGAAATAGAAATGTTTTTGACAGTTAAACTGTACTTCCATTTAAACTGCGTGCTTATGCTAAACTGAATTATTCGAATTTGAAAATGTTTTTTGACATTGAAACTGTACTTAGACTAAACTGAATTGTTATATATAACTGCTTGAATAAACTGAATAGTTTGAAATAGAATTGTTTTTGACAAAATGTGTACTCATGCTAAACTGGATTGTTTTAAATAGAACTGATTATTTACGTAAAAATGGATTTGGTGTTAAATAACCTATAAGGGTTGATATGCCATAAAACCAAACCAAACCAAATAATTCTTTATTTAAGTAATTAATTGAGAAGCTTGATAATCATTATTAGAAACATTTCAAATTTTGAATGAGATTGTTTCCCTAGGGAAAGGCATAATAATAATAATAATAATAATTTGGCATCTGTGTACATGCTCACTCTGATCACTGTAATTTCTCAAAGGAAGATAAAAAAAATTGCAAATTATAGATTACTTCCCCTTATTTATAGAAATTTGAATTCATAAAAAAAAATGAAAAAAGAAAAGGAAAAGAAAATTGAAATCTACTCAGTTTTAAGATCGGAATACAAATAATCTTTCTATCGGCAAATTTCTCCAATCTTTCTTTTTATGAATGCATAAAGATCAAATTAACATCTTACAAATTTCATTCTTTTCTTTTTTTAATCAACACATGTTGCTTTGTTATCAAAAGACCGAGGAGGTGTCTACTGATGTTTTTTATATCTTCAAAGCTACCAAATCTACAAATATAAAAAGCTGATTATAGGCTTATGTAAAGGATAATGCTTTAAACCAGCTGTTACACGTAGCCGAAATAGAAAGTGTAGTCCATAAGTATTTGAACAAAGAGAGAATCTGTTTTTTATTGCCTCCAAATGCAGAAGCTGTCAGGGATTTTAAGCGGGGAAGGGGTCTAAATTAACTTACCTGTTTGGCAACTCTTCCAAATTACAATGTGAGTATGTCTTTCACAAGATATATATAATACATTACGGCTCATAAGTTTTTCAACACAAAAATTTGCTTGGATTTAAGAGTAAAAAAAAGTTACCTAAGAAAGACACAAATTTGATTGTAATCAACATAACAAGGTGGCTGGGGCTGCAGAATACACCGACTGAATCTCTGCAGAGGGGTAAGACTCCATCAATGAGTGTCCTAGATATGATACTAAACAATCTGATCATGAGGCTCCAATAATGCTGGACCTTTGGGGAATGCAGAGTACTTCCTTATTGTCATTGCTCCAAAGTTCACTCTGACCTGGAGTGGTAACATTTGATAGAGTCCTATCTATGGGTCAAATAGAACTAAACTGTGTACTTCTGCTTAACTGAATGCTAGAAATAGAATTGTTTTGAAATTTAACTATATATGAACAAAAATTGTACTGATGCTAAATTGAATTGTTTGAAACAGAACTGTTTATATGTATAAAAATGTATTTTGCATTAAATAACCAACAATGGTTGATATGCCATAAAACTGAACCAAACCAAACTAATAACAATACAGGCATTTTATGACATAACTTTCTGGAAAACATTTTAACAGAACAAAAAAGTCATTAACCCCTGCTCACACCCCACAAAAAAACAAAGTTTTTTTATATACTTCTAAAATCTTTTCACCAACTGAATTGAAGTAACTGAACAGGCAAACACACATTGTAATTTCCCCATTTAAAATTCTTCAATTGGCCTCAAACAGTTTATTTAAGCTTACATTTCATATATATATATATATATATATATATATATATATATGTAAACGCAAAATTGGTGACCTTAGTCGAGAATGACTCAAAGGCTCACTTTTCTATAGCTACGACAACGGAGTGTAGGGGAGGGCGCTACTCCATTCGTTTGATTGCTCCAGTTTACCTTTGATCCTTACCTTATAATGCTGAGTGATAAGCAAGGAGGCAGCAAGTACCATTTTTGAGTCTCTGGTATGACTACATGAGATTGAACCCTGGTCTCCTGGACCACTGCCGAACACTCTAATATACATGTATACACATATACACACACACATATATATATATATATATAATGTGCTGGTATAATGGTTTGAGATTTCACTAATGGTCAGGGAAATGGGGGTGCAATTCTAGGGTGAATCATACCAAAGACTCAAAAAATGGTACTTGCCGCCTCTTTGCTTAACACTCAGTAATATAAGGTATGGAGCAAGCATAAGTTGATCAATCCAGGGGTAGGAGTAGTACCCTCCCCTACACCTTGGTGTAGTAGTTACTAAAAAGGGAGCCTTTGGATTGCACTTGTCTATGGTTGACTAACTTACTCTATATGGATATATACACACAATATACATAAAAATATGTAGGTACACACACACACACACACACACACACACATATATATATATATATATATATATATATATAGAGAGAGAGAGAGAGAGAGAGAGAGAAAGAGAAATTTGAAAGCAAGGTAATACAAAAAGAAGAATTTAATGTACAAGAAAGTCAATATTATAACATTTCGGTTATAATGAACCATCATCAGGAATTGGATGGATGATATCAAATGCCATTAGATCACCAATGGATAAAAAAATGCATATACGGATGCGTAATGCCAACTTGGGAAGATGTGGCCTTGGAAGTGACCGTGTCCTCTGTATGGGGTCAAATGTACCTACAAGACACATCTGGTTAAGTGTTTAGGCATTTACCATGACTAGTTAATTTGGCAGCGCTTGTGTGTGACGTGGAGCGGTCGCTCAATGGTAGAGTTTCAGCTCTGTATTCTGTGGTCGCTGATTCGATCTCCAGTGGTGGAAATTATGGTATACACCGGTGACGAGACCTAATAAGGTTGAAACAGCTAACCAGTGCTCCGTATGTTGCACTGAGTGCTTGCTGGATTTTTTAGTCATGGTAATTCAGTTTATATGTATAAACTTTTGTAAATGGAAAGGTCTTATTTGATGAGTATGATGCTTTAAAGTATATCAACTGAGTGAAGTCATGTTGGAGCTGGATGTCTCACAGGTAGGAATATTTCACAGCCCAAGCATTTTTCGGGTGGACATGGTTTCCTATTAGATGAACATAAGATATGTCAGTATGCAACACTCCACATTGTTTGGATTGTAGCCCTGACTTTTAAAAGATTTTTTTCAGGTTTGGTTTGATTTCTTGGTTAATGGCATATCAACCTTTGTAGGTTATTTAATGCCAAAGGCATTCTCCTAGAAGAACAGTAGTGGTACTATTTAACCCATAGCTGGGAGGATAAGGGGGTTCATACCTTTCCCAAGGGTATTTGCACGAAAGTAAACGTAATAGCGCGGCTGGAGTACGAACTCGCGTACTACGATTCCACAGTCCATCGCTTTAACCATTACACCACGAGGACATTCCCGATTATTTCAGGTTTGATAAGTTGAATTGCATGCCACAAAGGGACGAACTCATAAAAGAGATGTACTCTTATGGACCCCTACACATGGCCGTGCAAAAGCAGGACGACCAGCACGAACATACATTCAGCAGCTATGTGAGGATACGGGTTGTTGTCCTGAAGACCTACCTAGGTCGATGAACGATAGGGAGGAGTGGCGAGAGAGGGTCAGGGATATCCATGCTACCAGCACGATATGATGATGATGATGACTCAAATATTACCATATAAAACAGCTACTTTTATATTGGTTTAACAATCAATGAATAGGAATAATATATTCTTTATATATTTTTTTTGTTTATTATCGCAGAAATGACAGACATTTGTTGAGCTATTCTATACAAGCACCAAAATACATCCCACCGTTCATCATGCACTTGTTGGACCCTAATTATAGCCTTGTGCCAAAGTAGCCTAAATTTAATTATTATATATACATGTACGAAAGTAAATATCTTTCAAAATCCGACAGTATGAAGAATAATTTCAAATTCAGAACCCTATGTGCATGTTTGTATGTTTTCTTTGTATACATTTTATTTGCCCCTTTTATTTCGACAAGCATCCATCACTGTGTGAACAATTTTCCTGATATCAAAGTCCTGATGATGGTTATTGAAACCGAAACATTTAACGTCGACTTTACATCACAATAAATTCACATATTTGGATTATTCTGTTTTTCTGCTTTCTTCATATACATGTGTATATCATATTTACCCAACCCCTCCGCTCGGGCAGGATATGACACAAGGTCAATTTTTAAGCGGAGTTTAACACGTTTGAATTCAGAGTTTTCCTTCTCCTAGACTAGTTGCCTCACTAAGGCTGAAGAATTCAGTCTGCCCTACTATTTACCCATAGCTGGAGGGAGAATAATTGGATTCATACCTTTCCCAAGGGTATTAGTGCTATGTGAAATGCAATCAGTCCAGGATATGAACTCGTGTTGCCATGTCCAATTCCTACGACGATAACCATTACACCACGGGCACATACATATGTATATAATTGTTCACTTCACATGATATGTGATTGAGGGAGTTGTATACTACCAAAGGACCCCACTGGTCAGAGTTCAAACGAAAAATCTTGACTCTTCCTGCACTTAATTTGAGTTAGGATCAGAGTAGTACCATTTCTTATTCCTTTATAAGGTTCATGCCTTCAAGGGCAAAAAATGAAGTGAGTCTGGTCATAGAAGATAAAATCCCCATAAAAGTACCCCCCATTGCACTAGAATAGTAGTGTGATTCAAATCACAGGAACTATGCAAATTTATCCTTGCCCACTCGTACACATGTGCGCGTCCAAGTGAAAGTGACCTGGTGTGACATTCAGTCCTTACAGGAGAGGTTAAATAGCAGGTACCTGGGCTTTTGTGCAAGATTTAACACAGTACCTCATCTAAGTCGGTCAGAATGCAGCCCCAAAATAAACGATGGTCTACTCTTGGAGATCCTAATACAAGAGCTGAACGTTTCCATTGCACAAGTGAAGGGTCAAGGTAGTCTTTATGATACTTAGTCAGGAGACACAGCAAATACCGGTTATATATATATATATATATATATATATATATATATATAATGGTTAGAGTGTTCACCAATGGCTCAAGAGACTGGTGTTCAATCCCAGCTCGAGTCATACCAAAAACTCAAAAAATGGTACTTGTTTAACATTCAGCGTTATAAGGTATGGACCAAGAGTAAGTGGAACAACTCAGGGAAAGGAGTACCACCCTCGAGGTGGTAGCTATTTAAAAGGGGACCTTCGGGTCGCCTTCAACTTCAGTTGGTTTACTTACATATTTACCAACCCCTCCGCTCGGGCAGGATATGACACAAGGTCAATTTTTAAGCGGAGTCTAACAGGTTTGAATTCAGAGTTTTCCTTTTCCTAGACTAGTTGCCTCACCAAGGCTGAAGAACCTAGTCTGCCCTACTATTTACCCATAGCTGGAGGGAGAATAATTGGATTCATATCTTTCTCAAGGGTATTAGTGTTATGTGAAATGCAATCAGTCACGTCCAGGATTTGAACTCATTTGAACTACGACGATAACCATTACACCACGGGCACCTCCATATATACATATATATTCATACGATTAGCAAACTATACATACATATAAGTATATATACATTATCTATTTACATATATATTCACACGCATGTATAAATATACATATATATATGCATACATAAATATACGTATATATATATATATATATATATACGTATATTTATGTAGATAGATATGTATGTATGGCAATTCGTACCGAATTATCCACTCATGAAGATTGAGATTAATTTTGTTTAAAAAACGATAATGTTTTTAGTATATTATGGATATACTAATGCTAATATTAGTCTCTGGAAAGTAGGGACCCGAGTAAATATTTCCCCTGTCACCAAACCTTTATAGATTTCACTGTCCGCGGGAATTTCGCAACTAACTTAACGCTAATAACAAGGGTCCTACTGTCGCTGGAAAACATGAGATGTAAGATAAGCGTTATTCAACTCATTTGATTTTTGGTAGGTATTTTCATGTATCTTCTTTCCTGCGTAACGCTACTGTGATCTCTTTCTCTCTCTCTGTCTCTGTCTCTCTCTTTAATGAAGCTCATCTATATAGCAAAGGTATATCGTATCTCAATCCATCTACGTCTTCATATGTTCATTTCCTGTCTGCGTTTTGTTCTCGCCGTTCGCTTTTTCTTCAAAAGCCAAAGGTGAGATCTAAAAAGAGAAGTTATGTCTACGATTATTCTTTGAGCAAAGGGAAGGAAACAATTGTTTCTTTGTGCTAAAAGAGACGGTAAGAGGCCGCGGCTCCACTTTGAAGAAACCAGCATCACAGGAGATTAAAACAACACCAAGCTGGGCTATCCCAGCAGCCTCTGCGCGATATTACAACCCTACAACCACCATTTCCACTACGCCTTCTTGACCGAGATGCTTATCGTATCGTCTGCATTATTATTATCATTATTATTATTATTATTAGAGTTTTTCAAATCAGTTCTAACTGTTGGTGACCTTTCACTGGAGTCTCAGTGACAGTAAGTCTCCTCAGGTCTCCAGGACTCTTCTCAGTATCCTGATTGATTTTAGTAGTGCTGAGGTCTGGATAGTTTCGATTCTTCTTCTAATCATCTGTTTATCGAGTCTCTTTTCGAAGTTCTAAAGAATTGTTCTGAGTTTCCCGATTACGATTGGTTTCATCGCAACCTTCTGGTTCCACAGCGATTTCATCTCTCTGGCAATATTGTTAATTAAGACTAGATCTAATCTTCTGACCTGGATTGGATGATCCATTAGTATTTCAAAGTATCAGAGAATTGTAAGCGTTCTATTTGAAAGAAGACAACTTCTACCAATTGTATTTGTTTGTATGGTTGAATTTCATTTTTTTTGCACTGTTACTAGTGGAACACCTTACACATTCTAAACCACTTTAACAAATAATAAAAAAATGACCAATAAACTCTAGAGCATATCAACTATAGACACACACATATACACCCAAACATACAACGACCCAGAATAAAACAACAAAAAGTTATATAGCATATAAAAAATCAAAGACTAATAAGGGAAATAAAAAATGTACCAACCAGGGAGAACAGAAGACACACTCTGAGAAAAAGAAAAAGAGAAAGAAAGAACCAACCCTACAAGAATTCTAAAACAAAACAGTGACCTCTATATAAACCGATACCACACTTGAAAAAAATTAAAGGTTCTCTGACGAAAGCAACAAGCTGGAAACATATGTATGTAAGAACAAAATTAATAATTCTTTAAAAGATAAAAATCTCTTTGTGGACCTATTCCTTTTGACCAAAAAGAGTAAAAAAAAAAAAAAAAGATTTACATAATGATTAATGTTCTCCTTGTTCATGTGTACCCAATCGCGTAACGTCTGGTGGAATTTGAAAATTTTGGTTATATATATATATACATATATATATATATATTTATATAAAACATCCTGTCGTTGGGGCTTAGAATACGTTAACAACATCTCTGGAACGAAAAGATAAAATAACCTAACAAAAAAGGTTGTCCCAGTTATGACACTAAACAACATCCATCGAGGGAGCCCTTCTTCAAAATTACTCCCAGATTGATTTAGGTCATGAAGACAGGAGACTTGCATCGTGAGCAACTACTGGTCTTCCTAGGTCTGTAATCTAGACATAAATTCAGGATCTTGTTAGATTGATGAATGTCATTTGTCATTAAAAAATGATATATATCATCATTATCAGCGCTATATATTCTACCTATAAACATTAATGAGTATGTCCCATTCCTCATAAATATATTGTACACTATTGTGAGGGGGCGGTTAATATGCTAATTAAGTCGTACACCACTAGCAGTGGTTTACCTTCTTAACGCCGCTGGCGAGTATTGTATTTTGTTAATGTTATAAAGATTTCCATTTCATTTCCAACATCCATTTTGGTTATTTCTCATTCAGTAACCTTTTGTTAGGTTACAATAATCAGCCATTTTGTATCTTCGGAATGACAGTAAAACAGCGTCAAGAAAGGAAGCTCGAGTTTTGAAGAGTCACCTGTTTGTTGCTATTAGTGCCAGGTCCACTCTAATCTGAAATCCTTGTACCTGTTAGGGTCCCATCAATAGGTCAAATAGAGGCTTTTGAAAATTGTTAGTATCATTATTGTTAGTTACTTGAAATCCTATACTTTCTTGGAAAAAAAGTTGAGTTGATTTTATGGGTTATTCATTCCTCAACTCAACTTTTTATATATATATATATATATATATATGTACTTCTCCGCAAGAGCAGGATGCTATACAAGATCAATTTTAAGCGGAGTTTAATTGGACTAAATCCCGAATTTTCCATCTCCGAGACCAGTTTCCACACCAAGTTTAAAGAGCAAAGTCTGTCGTACTATTTAACAATAGCTGAAGGGAGATAATTGGATTCATACTTTCCCCAAGGGTATTAGTGGTATGTGAAATGCAAACAGGATTTAAACTCCAGTCGCCTACGACGGTAACCATTGCCCTACGAACACCCCTCTCTCTCCCTCATTATATATATAGATATTATCATCCACAGACAGACTGTTTCGTTGTATCGCAACTCTTCAGTGTGGCTAGACACGCAGGACACTTCAAGCTGGGATCGAAACTCGCCTAACTTTACGTTAGACATGGTATCTAACTGCTCAGCCATTTACGCGACATACGTCCGCTGAAGAATTCTAACGCTTATGTATTAGCTTTCGTTTGTTGATATTTCACGCTATGGGATACCGGAGTACTCTATTTGTTAAAAAGACTTAGCAATAAACGAGGTGCATACGATAGGTTTCCAGACTTTTTTTTCGTATGGGCACTTTTATTGATAGTACACACATGAAACTCTAGTTCCCTTCGAAGTAATCTCCTCTAGCTGCAATGCACTTATTGTACCGTTCCAACAACTTCTGGAAGGCCCCATGAAAGTCCTCATGTGTGTGCGTGTCAATGATCTTCGTCACAGACTCTTTCATCTCCTCAATTGTCTCATAACGACAGCCTCTGAGCTTAGGGAATAAGCAAAAGTCACTGGGAGCAACGTCTGGACTATACGGAGGGCGAATAACTGCCTTTATGCCCATCTAGGTCAAATAGGCTGTGACAAGGATGGAGTTGTGGACTGGTGCATTGACCTGCTGGAAATGCCACTGATCCGATTTGAAGAGTGCTGGCCTCTTCCCAAGGAATCTCTTCCTGAACTCCCTTAAAACCTCAACATAGTAACCCTAACCCTGACCCTTTGGCCAATCAACTCTGGTGTATTGACTTCCTTACTCCTCCCACATCTCTCATCATCCCTCACAGACTCCCTGCCTTCCTTGAATCTCTTATGCCACTCAAAAACTGATGCTCGATTCATGCAAGATGGTCGAAAAGCAGTCTGAAGCATTCCATACGTTTCTGTTGCATTTTTTCCAAGTTTAAAACAGAATTTTATTGCATATCGTTCTTTTAAAGTGTCCTCACGTCCAGATTGCATTTTTGAAATTCACCAGCTGTGACAATCAGGCTTTAGTAGGGTGTATTCCAATTCCTGCTGTATCTGTTCATTTGAACCTGAAATCCTAAACATTGGTCAGTTATATATATATATATATATATATATATATATATATATATATATATATCTTTGACTGTTCATATCTACTAATTTCATTCTGTTTATATCTACCTAACTATCTCAGTCTATTCTTATCTATCTATCTATCAATATATCCTCCTCATATCTTTCTATCTGACTTCTCATACCTATCTTCTCATATCTATCTATCTATCTATCTATCTATCTGTCGAGAAACACAAAAGACAATTTTTTCCATCTAATTAATGTTTATTCCTAGGATACTCTCAGTTATTTTGTAATTAAAACCTTTGCAGTCAGATAATTTTAATGAAGCCTTAATTTGTTCAATAAATTTTTATTCACATTGAATACTTGTCAGTAGTTCCATCAATTTATGATACTTCAAAAGCATCGTAAGTGGAGAGAGAGAGAGAGAGAGAGAGACAGACAGACAGACAGACGAGGGAAAAGTAGAGGGAGAAAAGAACAATAACTTTTTATTCATCTAATTTTCCTTTGATGTTTTGGCTTGGTATTTGCATGGATGCACATGAATATCTATATATATCCCTCTCTTCATAACTTGTAATCACATTCCTTTCGTATCTATCTATCCACACACACACACACATATATATATATATATCCTACACAATATATTCTTGTCCAGTCGGCTGGGACTGTAAAATACACCGACCTGCACCTTGGCAGGGGGTACACCCCCCCAACGATTGTCCTGGAATGACACCAAACAATCTGATAGTGAGATCCCAGTAACGCTGGAGCTTTGCCATTGCTCCCAGGATGTCCACTCTGGCCCGGAGTGATAGCACCTGATAGGGCCCTATCCATGGGTCAAAGAGAACTAAAATGCGTAATTATGCTAAACTGAATTGCTTGAAATAGAATAGTTTTGATATTTAACTGTGTGTAAACAAAAACCATGCTTATACTAAACTGAATTATATGAATTAGAACTGTCTGACTGAACTGAATTACTTGAAATGGAAATGTTTTTGACAATTGAACTGTGTACTCAGCCAAACTAAATTGTTTTAAATAGAACTGATAATTTGTATAAAAATGGTTTTGGTATCAAATAACCTACAAAGGTTGATATGCCATAAAACCCAAACAACCAACCACAGTCTATTCATATCTATCTATCTATCTATCCTTATTAATCATAACTACAGTTTTTTTAATCGTAAACATTTCCTTTAGATGTAATTCAGACATTAGCATTGCAATCATTCATTCGTTTTTAGACAAATTAGTATAAATAGGATGGTGCTCAATTACCAAAGTGTGTTTGTTAGCAAAGAAGACATTTATAAATTTGATCTTGTGCCAGACTAGTCATCGTAAAACGAGAATATATAGAACTAAAGAGAAAATCACGTATATAGGTGGTTACTCAGAGAGAGAGAGAGAGAGAGAGAGAGAGAGAGAGAGAGAGAATGAATATTAGACAATAGATAGCTAGGTGCAGAGATGCAGGTATAAACGTACTGATCTCTCTCTCTCTCTCTATATATATATATATATATATATATACCTCTGGTGGTATAACGATTAGCAAGCTAGACTAGCAAACCTACACGAGTGATTTCGTGTAACATTGGGCGCCCCATTCATTCAACATTGTGCCACATCGAAGCAATGAGCTTTGTAAATTAATATATATATATATATATATATATATATATATATATATATAGAGAGAGAGAGAGAGAGAGAGAGAGAGAGAGAGAGAGAGAGAGGAATAAACAAAGAGGGAGATATAAAAGGGTAAGTAGGAGAAATAAAACGTTCTAGTAATACAAAGAAAGGGAGTGGAAACAAGAAAATACTCAGTCGACCGACCCAGAAACATTCGTTGACTGCTACCCTCATTTAGCGTCGACGAGAACTAAGCCGGACCCTAAGTTAAGATGAAAGGGTTAATTGTAGAGACATAAAAAAAAACTTACAAGAAGTGAAAAAGATCAATCAGGTGCTTGGCAGGAATAGGGGCGGGGTGGGGGATGATGGAATGAAAGGAAAAAAAAATGCCTGGTGAGTCAACAGAGGAAAAACTCAATCGACGTCTTAAAAAAGCACACACACACACACACACGCACACACACACACAACTCTGGAGAAATGCTTAAGATTTGTTAACCTTGAGCCAGTTTAGTATGAGAAACATTTAGGAACACTTTGCTGTGGTTAGTGAGCTAGTCTGGCGGACCAATGCAATTATGATAATTTTGATCAGTACTTTTGGCCTTGTGCCAAGATATTTATAAGCATCTCGTAATAAGTAACTGGCTAGTAGTATAAAACGTCATTGCTATAGATACAGTGTAACCCGGATATAAGAGATCCTGATATAAGAGAGATTTTTCTCTAGTCCCAAATTAGAGCCCGCGTTAATGTATATAAAAGACAAAACCCGGATATAAGAGACTTAAAAAAAAAAAAAAAGCAAGGTCAAGTTAATTTGTTTGCTTCAAAAAAGAGGAACTGATACGACAATAACATTGGACACCTCCAATGGTGTAGTGGTTGGAAACCTATTGTTAATAGTTCGATTTTTCAATGGATCCTCCATACTTGTGCCACATCCTTGCTAAGCTTGGTAAATAACTTGGTGCCAGAATACTTTTTGCTTTTGTTATATTATTATTATTATTATTATTATTATTATTTTACTCTTTTGAGAATTTTTCACACTTGCATTAGCTGATGGTTTCTCACTGGAATTTGAGTGGCAGCAAGTCTTCTCAAGTCTCCAGGACTCTTCTCAGTATTCTGGCCGATCTTAATAATGCTGTAGTTTGGATGGTCTCCCTCGTGCTCTTATTTCCCCAGTCCCTTTATCAATCTTTTGGTGATTGTACCAAGTGCACCAATTACAATTGGTATCACCGTCACTTTCATGTTCCACTGTTTTTTTTTAATTCCTTGTGATGGTCGAAGTACTTATCTTTCTTTTTGTTTTCTTTCAATTTTACTCTGTGGGGTCAGCCGGGACAGCAAAGTTCACAATTCGGCAAGTTCTCTTTTTTGGTTCATTATTATAAGGTCTGGTCGTCTGGCCGAGATGAGGTGATCCGTTTGTATCTCAAAATCCCAGTGGAGTTAGAGGGTCTCATTCTCCAGGACTGATTCTGGGTTGTGCATATACCATTTGTTCATATTTTTAATGAAGACCTATTCATACACCGGTAACCAGTATGCACATATATATATATATATATATATATATATATATATATATATATATATATATATATACACACACATATATTTACTTCTATTCAC
>OY757943.1:1683575-1733575 GCA_963585895.1 Sepioteuthis lessoniana | reverse complement strand
TGTTGGTATTGAATGAGAAGATTCCATATTTACCCAACCCCTCCGCTTGGGGAGGATATGATACAAGGTCAATTTTTAAGCGGAGTTTTACAGGTTTGAATTCAAAGTTTTCCTTCTCCTAGACTAGTTGTCTCATCAAGACTGAAGAACCCAGTCTGCCCTACTATTTACCCATAGCTGGAGGGAGAATAACAGGATTCATACCTTTCCCAAGGGTATTAGTGCAATGTGAAAAGCAATCAGTCTCGTCCAGGATTTGAATTCGTGTCGCCGTGTCCATTTCCTACGACGATAACCATTACACCACGGGCACCTCCGGTACACCATGGACAGAATGAGAAGAATCTATTTCTTTAAATAAAGGGTCCTGTTTAAAATTCCTGACAGTCACCTAAAGAAGATAGGAAAGAACAAAGTCTGAAACATTGTGACTATAATAACGAAAATAAGGACACTAGTAACTCAGTGAATAAGAATATTTGCTATTAAGACTTATACTATAAATTACATAAGATTTTATTTAGTAAAAAAATGGTTGCATGTACCCCCCCCACCATAAAGTTACTTTTTAGGCCCGGGAGACCTGGGTTCAATCCCAGGTCGAGTCATACCAAAGACTTTAAAAATGGAACTTGATACCACCTTGCTTAACACTCAGCATTATAAGGTACGGTTCAAGGGTAAAGTGGAGCAATCCTGGGAATGGAGTAGCGCCCTCCCCTACACCTTGGTGTAGTAGCTATCGAAAAGGGAGCCTTCGGGTCACCCTCGACTATGGTCGCTAACTTTACTTACTTTTACTTACAACAGGTATAAAAGTAAAGTTGGCGATCTTAGTCGAGGGCAACCCCAAGGCCCCCTTTTCAATAGTTACTATACCGAGGTGTAGGGGAAGGTGCTACTCCATTCCCAGGATTGCTCCACTTTACCCTTGATTCTCACTTTATAGTGCTGAGTGGTAAGAAAGGCGGCATCAAGTACCATTTTTTGAGTCTTTGGTATGACTTGACCTAGGATTGAACCCCAGTCTCCCGGACCATTGGCAAACACGCCTAATGAGTAGAGTGTTTGCCAATGGTCCGGGAGACTAGGGTTCAATCCTTAGTCAAGTCATACCCCCAAGAAAAAAAAAATGGTACTTGATGCCGCTTGCTTAACACTCAGCATTATAAGGTATGGATCAAGGGTAAAGTGGAGCAATCCAGAGAAGGAGTAGTGCCCACTCCTACAGCTTGGTGTAGTAGCTATTGAAAAGGGAGCCTTTGGGTCACCCTCGACTAAGGTTGCCAACTTTACTTACTTACAACTGGTATAATTCAGAGTTTTCTTTCTCTAAGACTGGTTATTGTACTGTTGTACTCCTTGCATAAGGGCTTTGCCCTTCTCCATAAATACACGTCAATGAGAGCATTAGACAGAGTTAACCAAATCAGCGTGACACAATCACATGTGATACCATCTGTGTAGTGGACGGATAGTCACTACCCAACAGGACTCTCAGCTTCCTATCAACTAACTACTGTTTAACCAGGTTCACTTGTATCTTGTTTCTGTTACTTGAATATATATGTTTTTCTATCAACCCTTTTTGTGTTCCCAGTGTCTTTCATTTGTCAGCATCACAACACATATCAAGGCTAAAGAGCGCAGTCTGCCAAACTATTAACTCATAGTTTAGGGGAGAATAGTCGAATTCATAACTTTCCCCAGGGCATTAGCACAATGTGGAATGCAAACACCCACAGTTAAGATTTGAACTTTAGTTCCATATCCAATGATGATAACCATTACTCCTTGAGCGCCTCCAGTCAAAATTTTAAAACATGGGTGCTTCCACAGCTGACATATAAATTTGGTAAAAATACTGATAAGTATATAAATGTTTTAAGAGTAGCTTTGAAAAGCCTGAGGAAAGCCTCTGCATGTTACCATGAGCTTGTAAAATCCTTGGTATCCAAATGATAGAAATATGTAATTTGCTTCAAAGTATGAATTGAATATCTTGATTTCAAATTCCCGAGAATAAATCTGGTATTTTTCTTGTTCCCTTCATACAGTATAAGAAATAATGAATCAATTAAAAACAAAGGATATTTATCTGAAATGTCCTAAGTGGAATGTCCTGGTGCATGTGCTGACATCACACAGAAATGTTATTTCATTCTTATTTTATTTCTAAACTGAAATAAAAATAAGAAGCTTATCATGAATCTAATTCTGAAGAAATATCAAATTTCATTATCAAGTATGTTTGTACACTGAAAAATCATACAAATCATAAAAATCATTGCTTTTGAGTTGTGCTCTCAATAGTTCAAATTTAGTTTAATGTAAGATAATTAAAAATCATTAAAATTTTCCATTACCGTCTCAAAACCGCTCACTCTTTGAAGAATTGCATGTTAAATTTAATTTCATTTCTTCAGTCTTCTCATCCTCATGGTGGGTCATTTTCATTAGAAAAATAAAAGCATATATATACATATATATATATATATATATATATATATATATACACACACCCACATACATGTTAAACATAGCTTAATATATATATATATATATATATACATATATATATATATATATATATGAGGTTTATGGTTCTTATTAGCACATTTGGTGAGTTAAGAGAGAGCCAAATGTAGCAGTATTGTTAAATAGTGCTCAATATCAATGACAGAGCAATTACATATAGAAATATATATCTGACAAATGCATGAAACCCAGGATCACAGACACTACCATGTAATATGTATATATACATATATGTATTGTAGTAAGTTGGCTACCATAGTCAAGGACGACCTAAAGACTCCCTTTTTCATTAGCTACAACACCAAGATGTAGGGAGGGTGCTACACCCTTAATTTGATTGCTCCACTTTAGCAGTGGTTGGTACCTTATAATGCTGAGGTGTTAAGCGAGGAGGTATCAAGTATCATTTTTGAGTCTTTGGTATCATTGGCAAACCGACTAGTCCAATGAACTGGTTACATCATTACACATATCTTTATCTTATATCAGTGTTGGTTGCCACTAAATCACTTTGTGGATTTGTGGCAAACCAAGTGCAATATAATATGGACAGTGCTCAATATCTACGATAGAGCTATTATATTATAATGAATAAATGGCATTAAATATATAAATATAATATATATTTATTTATAATAATAATAATAGTAATATATATATACATATATATATATATATAATTAAAATAAATCTAACATCAATCAATAATATCAGATATCTAATGGTCAAGTCAAATTGAAAGCACTAGTTTCCACTTGATCACAAAAGTTAAGCAATGATGATCCTGTTTAATACTGAGATGGGTGACTACTTGAATAACAACAGGTACTGTAAGCCACCTGAAGTCTGAATGTCATATCAAAGCAAAGCTTAGTAAATATTTGGGCACCTCTGGTGGTGTAATGGTTAGCAAGCTAGACTAGCGAACCTATACGAGTGAGTTTGAGTCTCATTGGGTGCCCCATTCATTCGGCCTTGTGCCACATCGAAGCAAAGAGCTTTGTAAATTACCTTAGTAAATAACAACTTCTAAAATGTAGCATTCATCTCCCCTGCACCATTTCTATGTTGCGGGTGGATTCTTCTATGTTAAAATGACATTTACACTATTTGATGTTACTTAAGGAATGTAGTTGCACACATAGGAATGCCTTTATTGTTGTATTTTTCTAGGGAATGTTTTTCTTTTAAGTATTGCTTGAAATTCAACATTTCTAATGACTGCAATGTGTTGTCTTAAATTTTAGCAATACACTACACATTAATCTTAAAATCATTTAATCCATTTATTTATTTCCTTAACATTCCTGTGTGATGTCAGCACATATGTCAAGACATTTCACATCAAACCAACTCTCAAAAAAATTATCAAATAAAAATCTTATGATATGCATATCGCATCACAAACATCAGAAACAATAATCTATAATGCGCTATAGTTTTTCTTAAGAAACTCAGAAAAACAAATTTCAAATATACAGTAAGCACCTTGTTAAGAAAAGACAACTTCTACTTATGAGCAGATTGCCATAAATCTGATTCTGTTAAACATTTACGAGTTAAGCTTTAAATACCTTTAATACGGATGCTTAATCTAACGCTCTGGTTATGTTGCAGAGGATGTAATGTGAGTATTACCAGAGTTATCTCCTGAAAACACAGTAATTACTTATTTTCATTTAATATTTTGTACTGTGTGTAATATGAATGAAAAAAAAAAAAAGAACTTATCCTATAACCAAGTTTGGTTGTGAATAACAACGAAGCATGTCTTAGACATGAATAGCCTGTCAGAGCCCATCCCTCTCCAGGTCTACAACTGGTTTGAATTAAGTTTTCCTAGAACAGTTGCCATACCAATGTTAAAGATCAGACTGCCCAACTATTTACTCATGACTGGAGAAAGAAATGTTGGATTTTCCCAAGGGTTGAGCAGACATTGGCATAATGGTTAGAGTGTTCATCAATAGCCTGGGAGACCTGGGTTCAATCCCAGGTCGAGTCATACCAAAAACTCAAAAAATGGTACTTAATGCTGCCTTGCTTAGTACTCATCATTATAAGGCAAGGATCAAGGGTAAAGTGAAGCAATCCAGGGAAAGGAATAGCACCCTCCCCTACATCTCGGTGTAGTAGCTATTGAAAAGGGAGCCTTCTGGTCGCCCTTGACTAAGGTCTCCAACTTTACTTTTACTTTTTTACTTCTGGCATATCAACCTTTGTAGATTATTTAATGCCAAATTCTTTATATATTTTTTATATTAAACCTAAAATTTCAAAACTAATACTTAGTAAATAATCTTACATGAGCCTGAGCTCTTTTGATTGTACACAAATAGTTTCAAGTATTGCTATGCAACACTAACAATTCAATCTAACATCAGTGATTTGTTTGCACACAGTTAAATGGTTATACATATGATTTGTAAACATTTTTAAAGATGCCTGAGTTCATTTTTCTATATAGTTAAATGATTTCAAGTATTTCTATCAAATACAAATAATTCTATTTTTAATCATTTGTCTGAATACTGTTAAATGGTTTCGAGTATTGCTATGTAACAGTATTTTCCTCCCAAAAAAACAACACTATATAAAATACAAACTGACATGGTTAAAATTTGAACTTGGGCCAGCGTATCCACTTTTACAACAATAATAGTTATATCATGAGTTCTAAAAAGTAAAATAAAGTTGGCGACCTTTATCGAGGTCGACCAGAAGGCTCCGTTTTCGATAGCTACTACACTGAGGTGTAGGGGAGGGCACTACTGCTTTCCCTGGATTGCTCCACTTTACCTTTGATCCTTACTTTATAATGCTGAGTGTTAAGCAAGGCAGCATTAAGTACCATTTTTTGAGTTTTTGGTATGACTCGACCTGGGATTGAACCCAGGTCACCCGGGCCATTGGCGAACACTCTACCCACTAGGCCAATGAGCCAGTTATGAGCTCTTCTAATGTGTTATAAATAATTACAAACGGACTGCTATGTAGCTTAGTGAAAATTTGAGTTAAATGCAAAGACTGGTGTTTTGATCTCGAGGATTTAAAAATTACAACCATTCAGTGAGCACGTGGGAGGTATGTCTTTTAGCAGCAGCAGCAGCCATGTCATTTGAATCATAATCATAGTATGCATTGGTTTTGTGATTGAAACTCATTTAAAACATGGAGACTCCCATTGCAAAACTGGTTATTTCGGAAGCATTTCACTATATTCCAGATCTAAACCTTTGTAATTACTTCCCCTGGGGAGACCAGAACACTCCCGTTTTTAAACGTAGGCTCTAGATAATTGATGAGCCAAAATACGTCATGGAATCGCAACAATACCAGAGACAATGACAAGGCAACCACTACAGAACTTCAAGGTGAGGTTTCAGGGGTGTATTATGAGAAGGATCAATGTTGCTTTTTGTTTTTATTATGTTCTTATCGAAAAGACCATCCTGAACACAGAAATGTTGTGATAGAATTCATTACTAAGAAGAGTCTTGGAGATATGAAGAGACTGACTGTATCAAAAACCACAGGAAAAAAAATTGGTGTGAAAAACTCGCATACAGAGATTATTTCATTTATTAGTTCAAAACAATTATTTCATATTTAATGCAGTTAGCAGCACATCAGAAAAATAGTGTTAGAATGAAACAGCTGGGATGGACTAATAAAAAAATCATTATTAAGCACTGAATTAAATGAAAAAAGTTGTGTACACACAGAGAAAAGAGGACGCACGTTCTTACATAATAATAATAATAATAATAATAATAATTTATTAGTCCATAACAATGGTTTTATGTTTAAGAAGTATCAATATATCAGAATACTTGTGATGAGAATAAAACAGCTGGTATGGACTAATCAATAAAAAAATATCATTATAAAGAACTCTGGATTAAATAACAAAAACAAAAGAACAGCTGAAGTATATATATATATATATATATATATATATATATATAATGGTTAGCGTGTTCGCCAATGGTCTCGGGGACCGGTGTTCAATCCCAGGTCGAGTTATACCAAAGACTAAAAAAATTGTACTTGATGCCTCATTGCTTAACACTCAGCATTATGAAGTCAGGATCAAGGGTAAAGGGGAGCAATCCAGGGAAAGGAGTAGCGCCCTCCCCTACACATTGGGGTAGTAGCTATCGAAAAGGGAGCCTTCGGGTCGCCCTCGATAACGGCCGGCCAACTTACTATATATATATGTATATAGATATATATATATTGTGCTCAAATATATATATTTGAGCACAATGCCCATACAATATGTACACCTACATATATATTCCCACAATACAGTATATACACACACTTATAGTCTCACACACACACACATATATATCCACACACACATACATATATATATTCACACACACATACATATATTCACACACACACATATATATTCACACACACACACATATATATATTCAAACACACACACGCACATATATATATATTCAAACACACACACACACATATATATTCACACATACACACACACATATATATACACGCACATAGTAAAACACATGTACATAGATAAATAGAAAATATTTCCACATATATATACGTATATACGTTGAATACACAGTTAGATTATGTAGTACATTATAGAAAATCACATACCAAACACCAAAAGAACCTCTTGTTTTTCTTGCATGTGTGTGCGAATATTTGTCCGATTTTTTCTTTAAGAAAAAACTTTAAAGACGAACAAAGTCGAGTACACAGAACACACACACACACACTCACACACACATATTATATATATATATATATATATATATATATAAAGGCGTGCCAAAAAAGTAGGGGAATTGGCTGTAGGAGCGGGGGCAGGGCTAGTGTGTCGGCAAAGGCTGTGTTGTGCTGAGAAGGCAAAGAGGAAGATCTTAAGGTCGGCAAGCAATAAGAGAGCGGAGATGACGGGGTGGGGGAAGTAAAAAAAAGGCTTAGGCATATTAAAACTCAGAGATGTACAAAGTAAACCGAATCAGACCTAAAAGGCAAGTAAAACCGAGGGAGGTCTCCACCCCCTCGCTCCCAAACCTAGACCTTCGCACGCATTGTCGCACAGGCGCTCAAAGACAGATTCGCACACCATTACTTATAGCAGAAGCAGCTCTCTACGTATACACACATATACATATAGTAGTTGTAGTCGAGGGTGACCCGAAGGTTCCCTTTTCAATAGCTACCACACCGAGGTGTAGGAGAGGGCGCTATTCATTTCTCTGGATTGCTCCAATTTACCCTTGATACGTACCTTATAATGCTAAGTGTTAAGCAAGGACGCATCAAGTACCATTTTTGAGTATTTGGGATGACTCGACCTGGGATTGAACCCCGGTCTCCCGGGCCATTGACGAATACTGTACCCAATAGGTCAATATGCATATACACATATAAATACTCTTATACATATACACGTATATACATATAAGCATACCTATATATATATATATATATATACACACACACACACACACACACACATATATATATATATATATATATTGATAGGTACACACACACCCACAAGAGGGTAGACTGAAATGTTTATAAGCTGATCAAGGTACTCTCATAGAACGTGATCAAATGAGGTGCATTTTTCAACATAGTTCCCGCTGTGGTCCACACACTTCTTCCATCGGGGTTACTGTGCTTGAATCCCATTGGTCAAAGTTATCAACAGCTGATACGATGTAATCATATGAATTTTTCAGTCCATCTCCGTATATATATATATATATATATATACTCATAGGTAATGTACATATATGTATGTAAGTATGTGTGTATATATGTACCAATAAATATATAGAGATATAATACACATCTATACCTATATATGTATATGTGTGTGTGTGTGTGTGTGTGTATACTTGTATGTGTACACAAACATATACACAAACATAACTGTGTTATGAAAATACAATTGCTAACAAACCTACGTCGACTGTCACAGATTCATTATATACGAAACTTAACACATTCTAAGGCAACAATACCTGCAGTTCTTCAGGTCACCCATTTACATATTAAAACAGGTACAATGTTGCTTAACTTTTTAACGTATTATTTACAGATCCTAAACTAGTATACTCTGAACTGATTATTGGACACACTACAACTCAAGCGACTAGCTACTGTCCCAATGAAATCTTTAAATGAGCTTTTGTTCTTTGTCTTTTCACATTTTTTCAGCGATAGGTATTTATTTGGATCCCCCATGAGGTCACAATGTGATACAAGATCGGTTTAGCGTGTATGGGGATATCCCGCAGAATCTGAGACTCTCTTGTGACGGGGGACAAAAAACTACTTAGTTCCGTCGGCATTCTCCTTCAAAGTCGCCGAGCAATAAGCTCAACATTGACTCTTTTTAGACGAAGGGGCAAGTTCTGCCTGAAGGAGGCCTCTTGGAACTAGGATGATGGTAAATATCACCCTACTCCGTATAAACGTAAGGCGAGTATGTGTTTCACTATGTTTTTTTAGTAAATACTGGCGCCGGTTTCTTAGGTAATGGCATATCAACCTTAGTGTACTAGGGCTATATTTGTAGAACAACTGAAGAACTATTTAACCCATAGCTGGAAGGATAAAAGGGCTTCATACCTTTCCAAATGGGCATTAGTCCAAAAGTGAACGTAATAGCGCGACTAGAGTTCGAACTCGATCACTATTATATCGCAGCCCAGCACATTAACCACTGCGCCCGTAAGTAAATATTGTTGGAACTTTGCTTAACGACAATTTCAAAAGCGTGTGGAATTAGGGGTAGGAGATTTTTATTTTTGTTTTTCAGTACGGGTGTTCAATGATTGTGGGCTTGTGTTGAACTATAATATGCTTGGTTTATACTTTTCACAACAAGGAAATCACAACGAGGAAAAGAACACACGACGATGATAAATAAACAATTTCTACTGAACAGCACGTAGAAAGAATCATTATTGATTTTTATTCTTAACTCAAAAAAAAATTGATAAATTCGTATTTTGTCTGTAGGGCATGAAAAATATTCTCACTGATATCTTTCAGGTTCAAGAATTTAAATTTAATCGTCTTAAAAATTGAGGATGTTTTTTATTTTTTGTTCTGGATCGTCTGACTTCCAGAATGAACGACTAAGTAAAATATCTTTAGAAAAAGAAAAGACAACTTAGGTATATTTTAAGAAAGTCAGCTGACTATACAACATTTTGGGGATGTGGTAGGGTATTTCAGTGACCCAGGGGTCTTAACTATATACGGGTCCGTTCCAACAGAGAGGTTAGCCTATGTCAACATTTAACTTTACGATTATAGGTAGCTGTCCACCCCAGGGATAAATTATGTCTTCTTTGATCGCTACCGCGCACTTTGCGGTCTGGTTTATGGTTCAAACTTTAAAAGTAAAATAAATAGCATTCCACCAATGAATAAAAAGCTAAAGATCAAGGCGATTTTTCGAAAGATGTCGGTAAAATAAGCGAAGCTATAAAATAATCAGTTCAAAAGGACTGTCATTGTTTACAGTGGATAATATCTAATCGAAAAACATAAAATTTATCCAGATACAAGAAATTAATTAAATAAATTATTGATAATCAAATTAAATAGAAAGAAAATATTTGCCGCTAGTTTTAAATAGAAAAGGCACATCCAATTTTCCAAATGGGACTAACCTCCCATTTTTACCGACATATCTCGAAAAATCGTCAATATCTCTAACAGAAAAGTCCTAAGTTACACCCCTACAGGAAACAGGCCATCGTAGGTAGATGTGTACCCACAAAAGAGGCCACTTAATATTCTTAAATATGTACAACACTTAATGTTTAGGGATATGTAACAACCATATGTGTGAGTTCGAGTCTCACCTGTAGTCGTATGTCAGACAAAGCAAAGGTTAACAAATTTAAAGAAATACCGACATTGTTATAGCATCGCTTCCCCTTTTGAATAAAGACAAAGGATTGTCCTTGGAACTAATTCGGAGAGACTCAGTCCAGTAAAGTCAATGGGGTGGGGCGTGAGATAGTGTTTCTTTTCTTTTTTCAAATAAACGAGATGGTTTTTGAAACTATGGGTTTCTCGTTGTAACAGCTGTCCATGATGATACCAATACTTCCATTTAGGAAGGAGAGAAGGATTCTAATTAGCATTTTATAGTTAACAGCTATCCATGATTATATTGATGCTTCTATTTAGAAAGGAGTGAAGGATTCTAGTTAGCATTTTATAGTTAAGACCAGTCCGTAATAATATCAATGCTTTTATTTAGGAAGGTGAGACGAATTTTAATCAGCTTTTCACTAATCAAATTATTAAGCTTTTGCTTCGTTTGGCACAAGGCCAGAAATATGAGAAATCCAGTGAGAATCAGATTCACTAATAGAGGGTCGTAGATCACACCCTCCAAGAATTATCGTTTACTAGTAAAATTGGATGAGTACTTTATTTATCAAATTCGAGCATTTTAACATAATAATTGCTCAATAGAAATCTCAAGATGTCTTGTTTTTGCTGGTTCACAATATAAACATGAGAATTTTTGAAAGATATTTTTTGGTACCTTTCTTCTTATAGTCGAGCAACGAAGGAAAGTGAGATATCGATACGTTGAAATACCTACTTAAATTTCAGAAAAAACTGTTACAACCCATTGTCAACCTTGACAGATACAGCCTATGTAATATCAGTAGGATTTCTGCTCCCTCCTGTCGGGGGTGGGGTGGGGGGAATCTTAGAGCGATCGTCTAAGGAAACAGGCTCGTTTTGTCATCGGCAGAAGATTCAAATAAAACGGAAGAAAATTTTGATTTCTATGTAAAATAACAGAAACTTGTTTTATTTTTTTATTGTAGTTGTTTTCGTTGTTTTTAAAACTCACGAAATATCTCCTCTGATCATCAAGAGACTTTAAAATAAATGCTACGTTTAAAGAGAGAAAAAGAGATTGTCACTATGAACTGTCGTCAGTCGGGAACACTTAAAGAGATACGTGTGTGAAAATCTGTCTACTACTCGTATTAAAAATCTGTAGGGTCCGCAACAACTCTCCCTAATCCATTGATTGCTTCAAATTCAATCGAAAACAACAGTGCATGTACAGTATAGCCCAACTAAAGAAAATTGACATTATTTCTGCAGTAATATAAAAAAAAAAAATTAGTGGACATAGTGTATGGTAGAAAACCTAGATTCAAAGTCTACTGATATGGAGTTCGATTTCACTAGCGCTCCATAATTCTGGCCTTGTGCCACATGTAAGCTGAGCTTAACTTTACAAAAAAAATTGGAGCTTGTTCAGAAGAGTCTACGGTAATGTATAAAAATAATTGTAAAAAAAACATTTTTTTATTGAACAATTAAATGCGCGCAGTACATCTTCACCTCGTGGTGTAAGGGTTAAAGCGATCGACTGCGGAATCGTAGTAAGCGAGTTCGAACTCCAGTCGCGCTATTACGTTCACTTTCGGACAAATACCTTTGGGAAAGGTATGAACCCCCTTATCCTCCCAGCTATGGGTTAAATAGCATTACTACTGTTATATTTCTTATTTGTGTATATTACCGTAAACATTTCTTCAGCGGGATATTCTGGACAAGTACCGATTTTCTTATTACAAGGCATGTTTATCCAGGCCACCCGTGAGAGTTAAACTAGCCACTCAATTGTAATTGATCTTCAACATGACTTTTTGTTGTACACTTTGAAAAGAAGGTTTTATTTTTCATTGTAAATTGATATTCGATTTTTAGTGATGTAAATTTAACCCTTTTAACCCATAAAATATATATCAACTTTCCTGGATTATTAAACGCCAAAGTCCCTGCCGGAGAATAGTGGTACTATTTAAACCATGACTTGGGGGGGGGAAAAGAGGGAGTTCATACTTTTTGAAAATGAACGTTATGACATGCCTAGAGTTCGAACTCGTTTACTATGATGTTGAAGATGAGAACGTTAACCGCTACGTCACAGGGACTCAACCCCCCCACTTTTTTTTAAAGAAATGCTTGTCATGCATATAGTACACTCTAAAGGTAAAATATGAAAGTATCACGAACGAAATGCCTCTATATTAATTACTGAGTCGTAAGTCCGATACTCACTGGGTGCCCTATTCTTGTAGCCTTATACCAGATAATTCAATAAACTATAATTATTGTCAATTCTCTTTCCCCCAGTTTTTTATACGTTCAAATCCTTGACTAATAATCGACTTGGATTTAAGACCTTAGAAGTTGAAAATCGCGCACCTTTTACTAAAAAAAAAAAAAAAAAGAAAAAAGCTATTTCAAATTACAAAGCACTGAAACGAAAAGAAAGACACACACAGTAAATCGATATTGATTATTGATAGAAATACGCTTAAATGATCACAAAATAATTTCACATGGGGAAAAATAGCGCTCGTGTTTAAAACGGGCACATTGCTCACTCACACACGCACACACACACACACAAAACGACATCAAAAACAAAAACACATCTACAAACTATGTGTAACACATTTCAGTGTACACAAGACTACCTTGTTTTAAAACAGAAACGTCAATCTACACACAAATATTACATTTTTAACGAGCACTGCGTAAACAGATGATAAATTTAAAAAGATTTTAAAAGTCCGATCTTACGAGTACACATAAGCAAGTATATATTTTTACATACCAATACACTGGTAGAAAATCCACTTTTTTTTGGAGGTTCCTTAGAGATACATCCCTGTAAAAGTCGGTTCAAAAAAAAAAAGAAAAAAGAGACACATCGATAGAAAGACAAAGAGAGAGAAAGAGAGAGAGAGAGTTGATACTGGCTTTTAGCCGAACATCACTCCGACTACGAGATGGTAAATCTTGACTGTTTAAAACACAGAGCCGGACTGTAATGTACGCGTTCGCAAACCAGACCCTCGACTTCCATCGTTTTTTTTAAATGCTTCTTCTGTCTCAATAGAGCCAGGAAGCGGAGGCCCAGGAGTTTTATGACTGCAGCGTTCTCTTCTCCCTCTAGTTATGAAGAGTCGTAAGACTCTTAGTCAGTCTTTCTCTCTCTTTCTTTCTCTCTCTCCCATTCCTCTTTTTTATGGTCGGTGCGCGACAAACGTCTGTGAAGTGAAAGGAAGACATTTTTAGGGTTCTACAAGTTTTATTGATATTTCTTGTTGTTATTTTTGCTTTCTTCACCCTCACCCTCTCTTTTTTAATACGCCGCTGCCTTTTCATCTATCCAAGCCGGTTAACATCTACCATATTATCTATCTAAGTCAGTTCACATCCACTGATGTTGATTTAAATCTATCCATGTTTATTCACATCTATCTATCTATCTATCTATCTATCTATCTATCTATATTTACTTCGATCTATCTATCTATCTATCTATCTATCTATCTATCTATCTATCTATCTATCTTTACTTCTATCTATCTATCTATCTATCTATCTATCTATCTATCTATCTATCTATCTATCTTTACTTCTATCTATCTATCTATCTATCTATCTATCTATCTATCTATCTATCTATGTATATTTACTTCTATCTATCTATCTATCTATCTATCTATCTATCTAATTCCCAGTTCCCCAGCGGCTGATATCAACTTACAACTGTAATATAGGCGTGTTGGGGGTACTTAGTGTTTGTGTGTGGGGAGGAGGCTTTAGATTTTTTGTTCTTTTCACTGATTTTTATATCTTACATTTTCGCCGAAGATTTTAAGAGAAGCATTTTATTTTCATGCGGACATTTTTTCTATTTGAAATGAGCAATCCACGGGAGAAATTTGGCGACGACCAGCTCTCAAATAAACAGACCCTGTCGACGGCAAGACTCGTGAACGCAAGGGAAAAATACGCATACATTGTCAGTGTATATGCACACATACGTATATGTTTTGTTTTTTGTTTTTTTCATACAAGGTATGTATCTTGTTCTAATATAGTTAAACCATACTGGGTAGGTGGGTGAGAAAATAATATTAGCTTGGTTGCTGGGGGTCTTCCCATCAGGCAATACCGGCTTGGCAGGGATACGTTTATCGATTAGCGCCTGAGGCGCAAAAAATAGGGAATGCCGAGAGAATTAAGCATTTTTTGTGACGTCTACTCATGAATCTTAACCCGTGTGTAGCCCCCCCCCCCATTTCATGTTAAATTTAACTTGGTGTGAAGTCGGATAAATACTACCTTGTACTTGTATAATATATATATTAAAGTAAGTTGGCTGACCGTAGTCGAGGGTGACCCGAAGGCTCCCTTTTCAATAGCTACAACACTGAGGTGTAGGGAAGGGCACAACTCTTTTCTCTGGATTATTCCACTTACACTTGATCCGTACCTTATAAGACTGAGTGTTAAGCAATGATGCATCAAGTACCATTTTTTGGAATGACTCGACCTGAGATTGAACTCCAGCCACCTGGTGAACACTCTAATCATTATGCCAATGGTTATATATATATAAGTATTATTCAGTCTAGTTTAACCGGAGTTGGGAGTAATTCCATCAGGACAAAAATATGATGTGACCGGTTTTTGCTTTTTCTTAAAGAAATATATATATATATATATATATATATATATATATATATATATATATATATATATATATATATATATATATAAGACCCTGCACATGGAGTTTTTAAAAAAATCACACTAAACCACATCTGGTCGTAAGGATCCGCTTCTGGAGAATGTGGAGTACCCCTTTACTGCCATTACTTCCATGTCAACTATGACCCAGAGTGGTAGATCCTGTTAGGGCACCATTTATGTGTCAACTAGATCTGTTTGCAAATTATTTGTTTTTGATTGGAATACTTGATGTATTAGAGTGGGCAAAAAACTCTTTAAAAACAAAAAAATTGTAAATATATATACATACAATGTGTGGATTTCGCTAACATAACCCCTGATGAATTGACATGCTGTTAAAGTCAATCAATGAATCATATATATATATATATATATATATATATATATATATATATATATATATATATATATATATATATACACACACTTGCGTGTGTGTGTGTGTGAGCAAAAATACCCGCATAAAAAAGAATTAAAAGGTAAATGTGAAAAATCTTAATATTTCTTTGTATTATTTATGCAATTGGTCAAACGAGTAGAGTGTTCGCCAATGGTCCGGGACACCGGGGTTCAGTCCCAGGTCGAGTCATACCAAAGACTCAAAAAATGGAATTGATGCCGCCTTGCTTAACACCCAGCATTATTAAGGGAAAGAATCAAAGGTAAAGTGGTGCAATCCAGGGAAAGGAGTAGCGCCCTCCCCTACATCTCCATCTCGGTGTAGTAGCTATTGAAAAGGGAGTCTTTGGGTCACCCTCGACTAAGGTCGCCAACTTACTTATCTACGCAGTCGACACAAAGCTAAGTTGTAATGTAAAATTGTGACAAAAATAAAATCATTCCCAAGAAAATACCTCTGATCGAGCTGAAATAGATCTAAAATACTTCGGTCGAACCAATTAAGATCAAATGATCGAAATAACCCAATTTTGTTTAAAACGAATCTATACTTCAGCCTGAGTTGGTCGTAACGAGCATCACCGACTCACACAATAATAATGCGGGACAGTTGCTAATGATCTCCAAAGCCTCTAGTTCATTTATCTAGCGGCTAAGCTACCGCAAGCACCACCACTTCCGGCCTGTAAAATCAGCATTATGGCGTCAACTATACTTGAAACCACTGACCTTCGAAAGATCTGGTTAGATCGGAGAAATAGTTTAGAAGAGGGGTGTTCGGCTATTGGACCAATTACGAAAGAAGCGATCCCCACACACACATAAAAATCCCTCCTAGATACGATTTGGAAAACGGAAGAAAAGGGCCACAACGGAAGTAGACGTAGGAGACGTTAGTCACAATCAAAGGAAACTGTTTATTTAAACTACATTTTTTATGTTAAATCACACAGTCGACCTTTATTCGCGCTCTAGATAGGTCTGTGCGTGAATAGATCTCTCTCTCTCTCTCTCTCTCTCTCTCTCTCTCTCTCTCTCTCACACACACACACACACAATCGTGTATACATTGACTAGAAAAAAAATACACGCATGTGTATGACTAAATTGTTAGTTTGTAAGTAAGTCAAAATAAGATAAAGACTGTGATGCGCCAGTTTTCCCAACGAAGGTTTGGTTATTTCAAAACGTAGCCTTTATCTGGGATCGAACACTGATTTAAAAAGCCAGTAAAAAAATTATAAAGAAACGAAGATCAAGCAGGTTACAATCTCTCTGTTTATTTGTCGCTGCCTCCCACCAGACACTACTTGACACATGGTCAAAAGCCCGAAGGCCGATTAAAGTGGGGATAAAGGGGGGGGCGGAAGGTCGGGAACGAGCCGAGACTCGAACCCTGCTGGTCTATGCTGCTCATCGGCTCACTTGGTGCAATGTGAGCCTGATGAGGCAAGCAGTTTCACGAACCCAAATGTGGGTCCGGGCACGTATGCCAGGTCATGGCTTAAACTAAACACCAAGGTCTAGTGCCATACATAGGTTTCGAGAAAGTCCGCGGGGACCTCCCAGGTTACAATCTCTCTGTCTCTGTCTGTCTGTCTGTCTGTCTCTAATTGAAAAAAATAAAGTTTTACATTTTAGTCCCAAAATTTACATATCAACATTCTGCCGTCAGTTGCCATATTATTGTTTTTGATTTTTTCCTTAGTTTAATGGCATGTCAATCTTTGTGGGTAATTCAATGTTAAAATCAACCCTGTAGAAGAACAGCCGCGGTATTATTTAAACCCCAATATCTGGAGAGGAGTAAGGGGGTTCAATACTTCCCCCACCAGGGGGCATTAATCATGAAGTGAACACCATAGAGCGACTGGAATTCGAACTCGCTTACTATGCCATGGGGATTCCTCTTTTTGAAATAGATAATTTATTTGTATCTTCTGCATGAATCCCTCTACCATAAAACTGTTTTACCATATATTGCGTATGGATTTCATTTGGTTTGGTTTACTTTTATGGCATACCAACCATTGTGGGTTATTTAATGCCAGATCAATTTATACATATATAAACAGTTCCATTTCAAACAATTCAGTTTCGCATAAGTACACAGTTTAGTTCTATTTGACCCATAAATAGGACCCTATCAGGTGCTACCACTCCGAGCTAGAGTGAACCTGGGAGCGATGACAATGAAGGGGTACTCTGCATTCCCCAAAGCTCCAGCATTATTCGAGCCTCACCATCAGATTGCTTAGTGTTATATCCAGGACACTTGTTTGGGGGTGTTTTACCTCTTCTGCAGAGGTGCAGTCGGTGTATTCTACAGCCCTAACCGACTGGGCCAGGGGAGTGGGGGTCTAAACCTTCTGCAGAGATGCAGTCGATTTATTCTAGAGCCCTACTGGGACAGATATTGCGTATGGAGGTGCCAGTGGTATAATGATTATCGTCGTTGGAAACGGACGCGTCAACACGAGTTCAATTCCTAAAAGAGGCTGTTTGCATTTCATATAGAGCTTATACCATTGAGAGAGATATCCATCCAACTCTTTTCCCTCTAGTTATGAGTAAATAGAAGGGTAGACTAAGCTCTTTAACCTTGGTATGGTAACCAGTCTAAGAGAAGGAAAACTGATAAAAATGACTGTGTCATATCCTGCTCGTGTAGAGAGCTTGACTAAATTGATATATCGAGTGTAATGAACAACCCCAGACTTTTGTCTCTACTAGCCTAAAAAATATTTATTCAACATCGAATGAATATTTTTGACATAAAGAGAAAACATTTAAACTCTTATTTTTACTTTTAAAAACTATTGTAATAGAATCAAAATCAATGCAATACCGTAAAAACAAACAGTCTAGACTTTAATGTAGCTTACCGTGTTTATTTGGATTTTTTAACCATGCTAAAACCTATCACTGATTCACAATAGCAGTGATAATATAATAATTCCATATGGAATTGATCAAGTACATCTTGGAGGTATTATTTACTTTTAGATTACTTTGTTAACTATTTATGATATATTACATGTACAGTCAGGTGTTACAAATAGTAAACAATGTTTAGTAAAACCTTTATTATCTAAACTAATTGCCTTTGTTTAGGTATGAGCTATGCTGGGACTCTTGGGATTGATGTTACAGGAAGGTTAGGCTTAGAAACAAGGTAAGCTTGGATATTTAAAAATATGTCTTGAGTCATATTGCTCAGCCGGCTGGGGCTAGAGAATGCATGGACTGCAGAGGGGTAAGATCCCCCCGCCAATGAGAGTCCTGGGTATAAAACTAAACACTCTGATGGTGAGGCTTCAATAATGCTGGAGCTTTGGGGAATGTGGAGTACCCGTTCATTGCCAGCGCTCTCGGGTACACTCTAGCTCGGAGTGGTATCACCTGATAAGGTCCGATCAATGGGTCAAATAGAACTAATCTGTGTACTTATGCTAAACTGAATTCTTTGAAATAGAACTGTTTGTATGTATAAAAATAAATTTGGCATTAATAAACTACAATGGTTGGTGTGCCATAAAACCAAACTTAACCCAATCTCATGTAATGAACGACTCCTTGTTTTAGAGTTGAGGTGAAAGAGTGGTCTAAATTAGTGGTTCATTTCACGAGTAGAAATGGTTTTAATTTTTTATTTTTCAAAAAATTTCATATAACCATTGTTCAGTTAGAGAAGTTTAAATCTTTGTACAAACGTAGAAAATGATTTTATCGTGAAAATATTCACTTACTAATTAGTAAATAATTGCATGTTTACAGGACATTTCAGTGAAAGCTTCGAGATGAATGAGAGAGAGAGAGATTCGAGCAAATGTGAACTCAGCCATTATCTTCTCCGTCAACCATTGTAACATGCCGCTAAATATATATTTTTGTTTGTTCGTTCGATTGGTTGGTTGGTTGGTTTTCTGGTATGGTAACACTTGTTGGGTAATTTGATGCTAAAGTCAAACTAATAATTATAATCTCCAATAACTAGGATCAAAAGTTTGGCATCTCTTTTGGCACGTGTATGTTTTCGGCGCGTATATCACATGACAGAAGCAGTCCAAACCATGATGGTAAGTACCCAATGTTGTTGGTAGTAGTGTGGTAGTCGGTACGTTGACATGTTGTGCATTGCTTCCTATTTGGTGTGATTTGAAAGTCGTACAGATGGACGTGCAACAACGTCTAATTCGGGGAAATTAGGCTTTACGATTTCAAACTGGGTTATAAGCAACCGAAAATATTGGTTGTGTGAAAGGTGATGGTGCAGTTATTCACCATACAGGAAGCAGATAGTTGTTGAAATTTCTCTCGTGACGATCAGGCAAGGTTAACAGGCCTAAAAGAGTGGATTCTGAGGTTGTGCTCCAAGCCATAGAAGCAAATTCAATGAATAGTTTTCGATTATCAAGTAAGTTTGCATCTCATCGTCCCGTGTCGTTTGACACACGAATTCCACAAAAGAATCCGCAGCGATTGAATTGTGCCACACATTACCGAAATATTGCAAAACTCGGCTTTATACATACTGTACAATAATATACGTTCACAATCATTTTAAACAGGTAAGTACTTCATAATCTCTTGCCCAGTCGGCTGTCCTGAGTAACGCTAAACAATCTGATGATGAGGTTCCAGTAATGCTGGGGCTTTGGGGAATGCAGAGTAACCCTTCATTGCCATTGCTCTCTAATTCACTCAGGCCCGAAATGGTAGCACCTGATAGGGCCCTTTCAATGGTTTAAATAGAACTAACTGCATACTTATGCTCAACTGAATTGTTTGAATTAGAACTGTTTGACTAAACTGAATAGCTTGAAATAGAAAAGTTTTTGACAATTAAACTGTGTACTTACATTGAAACTGCGTGTTTATGTTAAACTGAATTGTTTGAAATGGAACTGTTTTTTACATTGAAACTGTACTTACACTAAACTGAATTGCTTAATATAGAACTGTTTTGACATTTAACTGTGCGTAAACGAAATCTATACTTATACTAAACTGAATTAGCTGAATTAGAATTGTTTGAATAAACTAAATAGAAATGTTTTTAACAATTAAACTGTGTACTCTTGCTTAACTGAATTGTTTGAAATAGAAGTATTTGTATAAAAATGGATTTGGCATTAAATAACCTACAAAGGTTGATATGCCATTAAACCTAACCAACCAACAACTTCATAATCTCAAACAGATCTATTGATGGTTTGGTTTCTTTGTTTAATGGCATATCAACTTTCGTGGGTTATTTAATGCCAAAGCTATCACAGTAGAAGTTGGGGGACACATAAGAGCTTAACAGGTTTTAACACTCCGGTGTCTGAGTGGATCTGGGAGTAATGGCAACAAAGGAGTAACTTCATACTCCAAAAATAGAGACTTGGGACCGGATGCCATCTAGTGTCCTTTTTTGTGGTTGTGGAGGGTATCCTTCTCCAGGTAATGTTTTCTGTGGTTTCATGCCTTATGTAAAGAGACTGCGTGAAAAGGAACATTAACAGCCACTACAGAAGTAGAAAATCGGCTTACAGATAGCATGATCCGTTTTTTTTAGCTGAGATTCGAACTTACTCGTGAAAGTTTGCTAGTCTAGCTGGCTAATCATTAAACCACTCGAAGCGCCCTTGATGGAGATGTGTGCAATAAAACGAAATATTCTTATTTTGAATTGTTCAAGCAAAAACTTTTTAAATTTAGAGCACTTAAAATTCTTCCTTAAACATATTTTTTGGGTATTTAAAAATAAAAGAAGAATATTATTTACTCAAATATTCCTTCGTTGGATCAAGCACTCTCATGTGAGATATTTATCAATAGAAGTGGTTTCATACGCGCGCGTGTGTGTGTGTGTGTGTGTGTGTTTGCACGTAGGCGCGAGTAAAGGCCGGCTTTAGGAAGTGCAAGGCCTAATTGAGAATATATAGATTGTAAAGTGCTGTTGTATACTTGAAGAGAGAACATTGCATGATAGCATGGGGGTTTCTTTGGCGCGTGGCTCCCCGAAGTGGGGGTGTCAATTGAAAGCAATTGGTCCAATTGGCTTAGGGACGGCCCTGCTGTAAACGTGTGTGTCTGCAAGTGCGTGTGTATGTCGACGTGTGCATGTGTATGTCAGTTCGCGTACTTGTGTGTATATGCATGTATGCGTACGTATCAGTAAGTGTATATGTATATCCACGAATTTAAATGTGCATTAGCGCGTTCATGTGTATATATGCGTGCGTGCGTGTGTGTATGCGCATGTGTCTGCCTGCGTGTGTATATGTACGTCAGCGAGTGTATGTGTGCGTCAGTGCGTATATATGTGTGTGTGTTGTGTCTGCGCGTGTATGTGTATGTCAGCAAGTGTTTTTCCTGTCTGCGAGTGTGTGTGTGTGTGTGTGTGTGTTGTGTCTGCGCGTGTATGTGAGCAAGTGTTTTTCCTGTCTGCGAGTGTGTGTGTGTGTGTGTGTGTGTGTGTTGTGTCTGCGCGTGTATGTGTATGTCAGCAAGTGTTTTTCCTGTCTGCGAGTGTGTGTGTGTGTGTGTGTGTTGTGTCTGCTTGTGTATGTGTATGTCAGCAAGTGTTTTTCCTGTCTGCGAGTGTGTGTGTGTGTGTGTCTGTGCGTGTGTGTGTGTATGTCAGCAAGTGTTTTTCCTGTCTGCGAGTGTGTGTGTGTATGTGTGTGTGTGTGTTTGTGTCTGCGCGTGTATGTGTATGTCAGCAAGTGTTTTTCCTGTCTGCGAGTGTGTATGTGTTGTGTCTGCGCGTGTATGTGTATGTCAGCAAGTGTTTTTCCTGTCTGCGAGTGTGTGTGTGTGTGTGTTGTGTCTGCGCGTGTATGTGTATGTCAGCAAGTATTTTTCCTGTCTGCGAGTGTGTGTGTGTATGTGTGTGTGTGTGTTGTGTCTGCGCGTGTATGTGTATGTCAGCAAGTGTTATTCCTGTTTGCGAGTGTGTGTGTGTGTGTGTTAACTTACTAAGCTTTTCTTTTTTGCTTAGATGTGGCACAAGGCCATATGAAAGGGACACCCAATGAGACTCGAACTCACTCGTGTAGGTTTGCTAGTCTAGCTTGCTAACCATTACACCACCAAAGGCGCCTTTGTGTGTGTGTGTCTGCGCGTGTGTGTGTGTATGTCAGCAAGTGTTTTTCCTGTCTGCGAGTGTGTGTGTGTGTGTGTGTGTTTGTGTCTGCGCGTGTATGTGTATGTCAGCAAGTGTTTTTCCTGTCTGCGAGTGTGTGTGTGTGTGTGTGTGTGTGTGCACGCGCGTGTATGTGTATGTCAGCAAGTGTTTTTCCTGTCTGCGAGTGTGTGTGTGTGTGTGTGTGTGTACGTGTCTAGGCGTGTAATTATATATAGTAAATGAACGCACATACGCGGTAATTTTTTTGTTGAGATGCGGTGTGGAGGGTCATCGATTGTATTGAAAGTGTGTGTGTGTGTTACAAATCGTCACTCGAGTATTGACATTATTTGGAGGAGGGGGATTAATCCATCAAGTCCTGTGGGGGCGCAAGTAAAATGGGTTTTAAGATATAGCAGACAATTAGTTTATACCAAATTCACCAAGGAAATGGTAATTCATTGGGGGGGGGGATGAGAGGACACCCTGTTACTTGAGGACAAGTCTGGTGTATATGGGTATATAAATTTACCCAGCCTTTCCGCAACGAGTAGCACTTGTCAATTTCCAGTGGAGTAAAGCTGGTTTGAATTCAGAGTTCTCCTTCTCCAAGATCATTAGGGTCACAGTGAAATACAAACGGCCTCATCCAGGATTTGAATACGGGTCACCAATTCTTTTTTCCGTGACGGTAAACATGTGCGCATGTTTATATAAGTGTCTGTCTGTCTGTCTGTCTGTCCCTTGCATTCAGAGAAGAAAAAAATATGCAACCCTATATGTGTCAAAAAGATTTTACTTGTACGTACGAAAGTAAATAATTTACTGAAAAAGTCAGGAAACCAAGTGTTTGGTTTGATCTTTCATATGTAATGTCCTGGGCATGACACTAAACTAGATCTGATGGTGAGGCTCCAGTTCTGGAGGGTTGTGGGAGACATCTTTATTGCTATTACTCCCAGGTCCACTCTGACCAGGATGGTTGGTTAGATTGAGTTTTATGGCATATCAACCATTGTAGGTTATTTAATGCCAAATCCTCTTTATACTTATATATTAAATATATATGATTTGGTTTGGGTGGGTTTTATAACCATTGTTGGTTATTTAATGCTAAATCCTCTTTATACATATATATTAAATATATATGATTTGGTTGGGTTGGGTTTTATGGTATATCAACCATTGTAGGTTATTTAATGCCAAATCCTTTTTATACATATATATATTAAATATATATGATTTGGTTTGGTTGGGTTTTATGGCATATCAACCATTGTAGGCTTTTCAATGCCAAATCTTCTTTATACCTATATTAAATATATATGATTTGTAAACACATTTTGTTGATAACATTTTAAAGCAAGCCTGAGTTAAATGATTTTAAGTATTACTATTTCATAGTCACAATTTAACATCAGTCATTTGTTTGCACACATCGTTTGTTTTATTTGATCCACAGATAGGACTCTATCAGGTGCTAACACTATGAGTCAGAGTGGACCTGGGAGTAATGGCAATGATGGAGTACTCCGCATTCCCAAAGGCTCCATCAGATAGTTTAATGTCATATCAGGACACTCGTTGAAAAGGAGGAGGGTCTTACTCACTCTGCAGGGATGCAGTCGGTGTATTCTACAGCCCCAGTCGACTGAGCTGTCTGACCCAGAGTGATAGAAACTGTTAGGGTCTCATCTACGGTTTAAATAGGTCCGTTTAAAAAGTATTTGTAGTTGATACGACCATGTGCAAAAAAACAAACAAACAAACAAACAAAAACAAAAGAAAACAAAACAAAAACACTTAACCACACAAAAATCGTAATTACGTACACGATTCCCTTACCTCTTGGTAAAAAATAACCCAACCCTACACGGATTGACAAGCCGTAAAATTCAATCAATCAATAATTTTCTATAAGAAAAACATAAAAATTATTGAAGACAGTGAATTAGTTGTTTGGTTTCTTTGTTTATCAACCCTCGTGGGTTATTTAATGCCAAATCCCTCCTTGTGGATGAAGCGTATTGGCGCCCACAGCTGGAGGTAATTAGATGGTTCGCACCTTCCCCAGGAGTATTACTCCGAAAGTGACTTGAGTTCGAATTGGTGTACTGCGATGTTGCAGTCCAGCACGTTAGCCACTACACGCCATCCTGGGGAGTCTGCTCCCAGGACATTTGATGTAGACAATGACAACCAGTGTATGTCACAATTAGACCTTTTTGTTTGGTTGTTTGGGTTTTATGGCATATCAACCTTTGTAGGTTATTTAATGCCAAATCCATTTTTATACAAATAAACAGTTCTATTTCAAACAATTCAGTTTAGCATGAGTACACAGTTTAATTGTCAAAAACATTTCCGTTTCAAGATATTCAATTAAATCAAACAGTTCTAATCCAAACAATTTAATTTAGTATAAGTATAGTTTTTGTTTACACACAGTTAAATGTCAAAACTTTTCTATTTCAAGTAATTCAGTTTGACATAAGTACGCCTTTTAGTTCTATTTAACCCATACATAGGATCTTATCAGGTGCTACCACTCCAGGCCAGAGTGGACCTGGTAACGATGGCAATGAAAGAGTATTCCGCATTGCCCAAAGCTCCAGCATTACTGGAACCTCTCCATCAGATTGTTTAGTGTCATATCCAAGACACTCGTTGAGACTGTGTCTCACCCCTCTGCAAAGACGCAGTCGGTGTATTCTACAGCCACAGTCGACTGGGCAATTGACCGTTTTCAAAAAACTAACCATTAGCAAAAGACTAATCACAAATTTGAATATTAAATCAAGGAAAAGAAAATTCTAAGAAATTTCCTTATTTTTTGGTATTTCGAATATTTTTTTCTCGTTATAATAAAAGGAACTTTAACAATGATAATCAAGGAAAATAATCACTTCCTATGTGTGTCTAAGCCAACATTTCTCAAACTTTTTATTCTTGTGGGACTCTTGAAATAGTTTTCATGTCTCAGGAAGCCCCTGATTAAAAAGTATTATATAACATTATTAGCCTATTTATACATTAGCTTATTTATAACTGTTTTTTTTTTTTTGCGGAACCCCTAGCGACCTCTTTCGGAACCCTGGGGTTTCAGGAAACACTGCTTGAGAAAATTTGGTATAAACCAGACAAGTTTCATTCGAAATTGTGGCAATAACAAAAAAAAAAAAATGGTTCAGTTTTTTTTTCACCATTTTTGTCTTTTGTTTAGTTTTTGTCTAATACATTAATTATATAAACGTGGCCTTGTGTCTGACTAGACTTAATTAGAATAAATCAAAACCATGAACAAATGAAGTATCCTTTTGTTTGTGTATTCGGTTCTGCCATTTTCTTTTTTTTAATTTTTTATTTTAATTTATTTATTTATTTATTTATTCAATCGCGTAGTTACAAGAATTAGTCGCTACGATACCAACTTTTTACACACGCGTTTCTTTCTGTACATATGCGTGTGAGAGGCGATGGGTAATACCTGGAGTCGTGTGTATATTTGTGCGTGTGTGTGTGTGTGTGTGTGTGTGTGTGTGTGTGTGTGTGCACTTGGTCTTTGAAAGGGTTTCAACGAAAAGAATTTCTTTATGAGCCTTCTCTCTCAATCGCCACCCTCCTGGGTTTTTTTTTATATATATTTTCTTCTGCCTTCTTTTTATTACAACTGAATATGAAAATAGCAGACGATTATTGAAAACGAAGTAATCACACTTCAAAGATATTTTCCGCCCTTTTTTTTTTGTCTTTCTTTATTCATTTGTTTTTTGTTTTTGTTGTTGTTATTGTTGGCCTTTTGTTAATATTTTTGTTGTTTGCCGCCCTTTTCAAGTTCAAAGACGAACTAGACCGAACAGGTTTCGCCCACAAATACTACAGACACGGACACACACGCATGCGCACGGCAACAGACACATGCGCACGCAGAGTGATAGAGAGAGATATATATATATATATTTAAAGAGAGATAGAGAGAGGATGGAGAGAGAGAAAGAGATATTTAAAGATAGAGAGATATTTAAAGAGAAAGAGAGACAGAGAGATACACGTATGATTAAAAAAAAACCTGATACATCTATTTGCGCACTCTTTAAACAGAACATCCAAATATAATATGCACACGCAACATGAAGTCAAAATTTACACAAACATACGCGCATGTATGTGTAAACCGATACATACACACCCAACATACATTCCCTCTCATATACATACATATTTAGAAATGCAAATACCACAGATACGGAAACAGACACACACATACATGCACGCACAAGCATAGAGAGAAAAAGAAAGAAAGAAAGAAAGAAAGAAAGAAAGATAGATAGATAGATAGATAGATAGATAGATAGATAGATAGATAGATTCATTCACTTACACTTAAAAGATCTACTATACCTATTTGGCACCCCTCCATAGTCACACACACAGACACATACACACCCACATACATTTACTCACATACATATATATATATTTATATCTAGATCCTTGACCATGTCTGTGTGGAGGTGCTCGTGGTGTAATGGTTATCATCGTAGGAATTGGACACGGCGACACGAGTTCAAATCCTAGACGAGACTGATTGCATTTCACATTGCACTAATACCCTTGGGAAAGGTATGAATCCAATTATTCTCCTTCCAGCTATGGGTAAATAGGACAGAGGCAACTAGTCTAAGAGAAGGAAAACTCTGAATTCAAACCTGTTAAACTCCGCTTAAAAATTGACCTTGTGTCATATCCTGCCCGAGCGGAGGGGTTGGGTAAATAGGATCCTTGACCATGTCTGACATATACACATATTTCACACTCACATGGTAACATACACAGTTAAAGACATACGTACACAGTAATAAACACGGAAAGCACTCACAAAAAAAAAACAAAAGTTCAATTTTACCCTCTGCCTCTAAAATAAAAAAAAAATGACATATGACTTACGCGTAATACGTCACAAATACGTATTTACATACGTCATAAACATATTTAAATATTCTTGTTCAAGCATAAGTCCACGCGTTCTTTTGTGTCATGTGGTGGGGCGCTCTCGACCGGCTGTGGTTGCGTGCTGCACGGTTCGGTCGGGTGTGTTCCACCACTGGATACATCACCTCTGGCCTCAGGGGGCCTTCCCCCCAGGCTTTAACCCTCTTCGGAGGGGTTGGGTTTATCGCCCGGCGCCTGAGGCGCCCCGAAAAGGGGAATGCCGACGGGGTCCGAGGCATTTTTGGAACTGCCTATCGCGTTGGGCTACGGCCCTGCGACAGGACCCACCTTAAACACGGCCTTGTGCCATATTCGTACGTTGGTGGGACGTAGGATAAATACAACGCGTTATCTACACAAGACTTCGAGAAATAAACCGTATTATATACTTCCACATGCATTATATCAGACACAAACAGGATACATAACAGACGCTGAAACAATTACGCGCGTACACACACACACACACACACACACACACACACACACACACACACACACACACACACACACACACACACACACCTCTGCAAACACATTTTATATGCACAATTGTAGCAATACAACACACCAAACCAATGTTAATAGTGCTGTGGTCTGGATGGTTTCATTTCTTTGCTCTTCAATTCATCGAGTCTCTTTTCCTGGTTCTCGAAGACTCATCCACGGGCCCCTAACAACAATTGATTTCACTATTATATTCATGATCCACAGCTTTTTCTGCTCTCTGGGCAAGATCCTGTTATTTGTTCATCTTCTTGCTTTCTTTTCCCCTTTCAATGTGGTCTACTGGCATAGCAAAATCCACAAGATGACAGGTTCTTTTTTCCTAATTAATCAATATTTATCTTGATTGGGAGGTCCTTAACGTGCCAACAATTTTTATAAGATTCATTATCAAAGATATCTTCTGGTTTGTACATACATCATTTGTGACTATGATGAAATTTTAATCTCCTGCACAATTCCCAGTAGACCACATTTCCTACCCACTCATGCATTCTCTGGTATTCCTTTTGAACCATTTTGCTGCATTCCCTTATTATATGATCAATCGTTTCATCTTTGTCTCCACATAAACCAAACTTACAATTCTTCTAAAGTGATTTTTGCAATTTTGGGGCATTTTTTAAGCCAGGCCTCAAAACAACACAAGTTACTTGCAGAATTCGGAAAGTAGAAGGAAACGAAACCATATTTCTCCGTACTGCCCCAAAGTTTAAGGGTGGTGACTTTTGAAACAAAAATTAGGTTTCTTTGTTTAATGGTATACCAACCTTTGTGGGTTATTTAATGTTAAAGGCATGATTGTAGAAGGACTGTAGTGGTACTATTTAAGCCAAAGCGAGTGGGATAAAAGGAGGTTTATTAGTCCGAAAGTGAACGCAAAACCGCAACTGGGGTTTGAACTCGCTTACAACGATGTAATCCGGGCCATTGGCTAAATGAGTAGAGTGTTCGCCAATGGTCCAGGAGACCAGGGTTCAATCTTAGGTTGGGTCATACCAAAGACTTAAAAAAATGGTACTCGATGCCATCTTGCTTAACACAGTATTATAAGGTAAGTATCGAGGGTAAAGTGGAGCAATCCAGGGAAGGAGTAGCGCCCTCCCCTACACCTTGGTGTAGTAGCTATTGAAAAGGGAGCCTTTGGGTCACCCTCGACTAAGTTTACTTTTATCATTAAGGGTTTTTGGACTATTGTCTTCATCTTTATAGTAACAATAAAGATGAAGACAATAGTCCGAAAACCTTTAATGATAAAACTCAACCAGCTTCGTCTCAGCAATTTAGACAAATGACTTTACTTTATAACGACGTAACAATCCAGTTGGGCGTAATGGTTAAAGCGCTGGACTGCGGAAATGTAAGTAGCGAGTTCGAACTCCAGTCGCGCTATAACGTTCACTTTCGGACAAATACCCTTGGGAAAGGTATGAACCCCCTTATCCTCCCAGCTATGGGTTAAATAGTACCACTACTGTTCTCCACGAAGGATGACTTTAGAAAGGTTGATATGCCATTAAACAATGAAAACAAACAAACTTAGCTTCGAGTAATTCCTCTTTTTGAAATAAAAATCAGAGGTGGATAACTATTATTTGTCAATTATGATGTCTTAAAAGACAAGGCTGAAATGGATCTGATCGTTAGCACACAAAAACTTCTCGAAGACTTATGGCACATCGAAAGGTACCATAGGTAGAGCCTTATTTAAGCTTGCAGAAGCTCTTGAGAAGTTCATTCTGGACTCTCAGATGATAATAAATAAATAAGCAAACAAAAAATAGTTTGATACGCACTGATAACCACTCTCGTTTGTTGACCATATTCAACCAGAAAAAAAAAACAACAACAAAAAACTTATACGTCAATCCGGGACCTTTTCCAGAAAGACTGTTCATGTACGTGCGCAAGGCCCTTCATGAAAGTAGAAAGCACTGTCTGTGTGGTGGTGGGAGGAGGAGTGTGTGTGCGCATGCGCAGCGTATGAAGTCAGCCTATAGATAAGGGGCACAAACGTATGTACGAGTAAATAAACGAACTCTTTGATGTCTCTCTCTTTTATGATATAAAAATACGACTAAAAAAGCCGACTTTTGTGTATCAACTTATATCTAGCAATGCAGATTTATTTATAATATATACTAAAGTGTTGGTCGTCATAGAGCGATTTTCTTTTAATGTTTGGACTTTAGTTTTGCCATGTGGGTAATATCAAGATTACTGATCGGTTAAATTGGGTTACCTGGTACCAGAAGCATTCGTGGGTTTAATGACCTGTCACCCAAACAATATTGTTATTATTTTACTCCTTGCGAGTTTTTTCACACCAGTGTCAGCTAGTGGTCTTTCACTAGAGTATCCTCAGGTCTCCAGGACTCTTCTCAGTATTCAAACCGATCTTAACAATGCCATGTTCTGGATGGTCTCCATTCTTCTTCTGATTTCCATTTACACCAGTCTTCTTTTTTTTTTCGAAACCTTTAAGAGCTGTTCTAAGGCATGCTCTACAATCGGTATAATCGTTACCCGCATGTTCCATTGTTTATTTTTAGTTCTCCGGCAAGGTCCAAGTATTTATCTATCTTTTAGCTTGCTTTGATTTTTACTCTGTGGTCCGCCGGGATGGCAAAATCCACGAGATAAGTTCTTTTTCTTTTTTTCTTTTCCATCATCATTAAGTTTGGACTTCCGGCTGGGATTAGGTCACCCGTTCGTATTTCAAAATCTCAGATTATTATTTTTTGTTGTTGTAGTACACTGTAACCCGGATATAAGAGACCCGGATATAAAAGATATTTTTCTCTGGTCCCAATTTAGAGTCTGTGTTACCTAAACAAAAATAGACCGGAATAAGAGACTTAGTCTCCGGTCCCGACAACTCTCTTATATCCGGGTTATACTGTAGTAGTAGTAGTAGTAGTATGCTTCCTGCGAGTTTTTTCATACCCGTTTTAATTGGTGGTTTTTCACTGATCTGAATTGCAAGTTTCTTCAACTTTCCAGAACTTTTTTTTTAAGTATTCAAACTGATTTAACAGTGAATTGATTCGAATTCTCATGATTCTCCCACAAATCTCCAGCTCCCCCACCCCAGTCTCCTTTTCAAGCCTTTAGGGAATCAACTCCAACTAGTATCACCATCACCACCATGTTCCACAGCTTTTCAAGCTCCCCAACAAGAAATATTTTTACCATTACTTAAAGAGGCAGGTGGAGAAGAAAATTGAAAATGAATGAGGGACAACTATTAGGAAACAAGTTTCATCTTTTTAAAGTGGACATTTATAGATAAAACCTTAGAAAAGATAAATGGATATACAAAAGATAAAGAGAAAATATCTTGAGTTTTAGTAGAATGGTCAGTTGTAAAGTATCAGTGGTGCAAGTCATCACACTGACAGAGATGTGATGAACTGAATTTAGAAGATAAATGTAGCTGAAAGTTAAAATTAATCGTATATTCTAAATTATGTATATTACAAATCAGGTTGAAAATATGGGCTAGTGTATAATTGATGACCAAGAGTTGCCTCTCACCGGGTCGTATTGATAGCACACATTCCCTTGATTCTTTCGCCATCCTTTTCTATCATCCATCGCTCTTGGCTAGTCATCTAGACAGCATCTAATGTCTGCACATAGCTAATGTATATAGGCTTTTGCTGGTCGGCCATCAATGGTGTGTTTATGTGTGGAAGCCTATTGGAGAACGTCACAAATGAATTCGTCATTATTTCACTAGTAGTACTCAGCATGCCTTGGTCCTCTTATTTGAATGGTTTGTGAGATGAGAGGTAAGTGGTCGTACAGCTGTTGTTTTGTGGAGTGCTGCTTCCAGGATTTATTCAAAACAGTACACAGCATCCTTGTGTAGTTCCCATTTAGCTTTTTTACCGAGCGTTTCATTAAAATTCAGGTGGTGCAGCCATATAATAATACTGACTCGTCTACAACAGGGAAAAATTCTTATTTGAATGGTTTGTGAGATGAGAGGTAAGTGGCCGTACAACTGTTGTTTTGTGGGGTGCTGCTTCCAGGATTTATTCAAAACAGTACACAGCATCCTTGTATAGTTCCCATTTAGCTTTTTTACCGAGCGTTTCATTAAAATTCAGGTGATGCAGCCATATAATAATACTGACTCGTCTACAATAGGGAAAAATTCCGGATAAATTTTATCAGAAAGATTAGATTTCTATACGTCGATAACCTACCAATAACAGCCTATGCCTTTCCTGAGTATGTTAACTTTATTTCCAATTTTTATATTGAAAAATACAAAAAAAAAAAAAACGGAAGGCACAAGGCCTTCAGTTTTTTTTTGGGGGGGGAAAGGGAGCGGTCTTGTATAATTATTTTCTATGGGAACCTAGCTAGCTACATTTGTCGACCCATTCAACAGTACAATATATAACCATTCGTCCATCGCCATATGCGCAGCAACCACCAAAATACCACTTTTGGTCTATGAAAAAGGCTTACTTAAAACCTGAAAGTGATGGATGGTATAATTTATGTTAACTTCGCTTTCAGAAGATGAGACTTTTCTACCGAGATATGTGGAACGGTCTACTAATTTCAGAAGCTTGTATTTAATGTAAAAATGTAACATTTTGTTTAAAACATGAACTTTTTTTTTTATTAGAGTTCACGTATAGGCAAAAACGTCTTTTGCTGTCTGCTCCACTAAATGCAGGAGACATTCCGCTTGTCCAAGTGTGAGAAGCGCTAGATCATCTTGTGTAGTCCTCACCAGTTATAGTTTTTATGGGATATCGTCTGAAATTTTGTGTGGCATGCAGCTGGTCTCAACATGGTGTCCATCGGTGGTTTATATTATTTAATAAAAAGATATTTTTACAAGAATAAATTTTCAACGGTACGAAACGTTGACACGCATCAAAATAGGTATATTTATACTTCTGATGATATCACTATAAATCAACGAATATATAATGTTAAGGCGCTGCCCAAAAACCTTAAATGCGAAATGTCTCCCCGAAAAGGAGAAATTGATAAAAAATAACATTCATTATTTCTTTGGTGGAGCGATTCTGGGAGATGTCTGTCTGAAATGTCCAGAGAGACAGGAAAAACGCTGGATGATTTAATAGATGAGTACACGGTCGTCATCGTATAGGAGAAGTGTAGGGTAGCAGCGTGCGCCGTTTGGCACGTGCAGACTCCTGTTTTTTTGTCAATATTGAAATTACACAAAGTAAAGCTACGCAAACTTGAACTCTTTGATTGTTCAACCCGTTTTCACAGCTGTTAAGAAATTATATATACATATCTCTATATATGATTTAATGTATGTAAATCAAGCTAAACATATTTCTTAGCAACCAGTTCAAGAGAGATGAAAAGGAAAAAAAGGTATATATATATATATATATATATATATAATATCCCTTTTTAATATTCTGTTTTGTTCCAAATGGTAAGTAGGTAGAATGAATGACTCTCAACATTTGTAAAGCAGCTGCCACACTATTTCTCTCTCTCCCTCCCTCTTCCCCCCTCTCTCTCTCATTATTTATATACACGACTATATGTATCTACGTAATATACTAAGCATTTTGCCCAGAGTGCCACAAGGCCATATGAATGGAGCACCCAATGAAACTCGAACTCACTCGTGAAGGTTTACTAGTCTAGCTTACTAAACCCGTGGTCATATTTATCAATCTATTGTATTCATATCCACCCTCTCTTTCTCTCTCTCTCTCATATATATATATATATATATATATATATATATATAGGGTATCCTCGTGACATAGTGGCTAACGTACTGGATTGCAACATTGTTGTAAGCGAGTTCGATATCTAGTCATGCCATTACGTTCACTTTCAGACCAATGCCCTTGGGAAAGACATGAACCCTCTTATTCACTCCCAGGTAAGGTCTTAATGGTGCCATTACTGTACTTTTGCTAGGATGGCTTTGGCATTAAATAACCCACAGAAGTTGATATACCATCATATATATGTATCCACGGGGGTCGGCCGAAAAGTCTATAGACTAACCAAAATACCCTTATGGAATGTAACCAAATGAGGTTTATTTTTCAACATAGTCTCTTTTATGTTTCACACACTTCTTACATCGGTATTGCAGTGTTTGGATCACATTGGTAAAAAAGTCGTCAGTATCATAATCCGCATGCATTTGTCTTTCACATAAAAATCTCCACTTTTTAATTAATTAATGATAATTTAAAAATGTTTTGTTTTCGTTTTTACATCAATCTAGTCTAGCCAATCTAATTCTTCTTCTTAATTCCTTTATTGGAGATATTTATATCGTATTGCTTTGGAGCCTTTTGCCTTCGAATAAAAAATTGTTTGTTTATTTCAGGACCTTGCTTAACACTCAGCATTATAAGGTACGGATCAAGGGTAAAGTGGAGCAATCCAGGGAATAGAGTAGCGCCCTTCCCTACACCTTGGTGTAGTAGCCTTCAGGTCACCCTCGACTATGATCGCCAACTTTTACTTTATTTCTGGGGGTGGAGGAGAAAAACAAGTTGAAAAATAATTAATTTTTTTTTTTTCAATGTAGATTCTCTAGAATCACCAGTAAGTAAAGTTGGTGACCGTAATCGAGGGCAACCCGATAGCTCTATTTACAATAGCTATTAACACCGAAGTGTAGGAGAAGGCGTTACTCCATTCCCTCGATTGCTCCACTTTACCCTTGATGCGCACCATATAATGCTGAATGTTAAGCAAGGTGACATCAAGTACCATTTTTGAAGTTTTTGGTAAAACTCGACCTCGGATTGAACCTCAGTATCTGGGACCATTGGCGAACACTCTAACCATTATGCCAATGACCCATTTAGAAGGTCTTAAAAGGTTCGTAATTTTAATCCTCCTTATTCTTCTGATTTTAATCATCACTTTGTAATGAATTAGACTATATTATTAATATTTTTTTCTAAATACTCCTTCTAAAACTATAACCCCCAACTTTTTAAGCAATGTGGAGCAAAATCACTTCTGGGGCCCTTACGGGATTAGGAGCCTTGAAGCTTCATCAAATTCATAATATGAATTCGACAATATTTGCACGTTGTACAATGTTAGGAATGGAACTATAGTCGCATACGGTAGTGAATGGTTAAATATTTACTTTACCCCTTGGCTACGGGCGCGATGTGACACAAGGTAAAATTTTTACGTCAGTCCTTCGGTACACAAATGCATAGACAAGAGCAGTACTGAAAATTGCTTCACCTCTTGAGAGGACTCTCAGGCATCAGGCAATAAACCTGATTCATATACCTTTAGACGAAGGTACATGTGGGGCCTGGGGTGGTTTCTGAAGCTAAGCTTCTCAATATAAGGGCAAGAATAAAAGGTAAACCAAATTGATCCCCACACCTTTCCTCATTTTGAGACGCCTCAGGTGCCAAATGATAAACTCATCCCTGCTAAGCAGGTATTACCTGGGTCGGGGTAGACTCCCTGTAACTAAGCTAATATTATTTTCTCACTCATCCGGCAAGGATTACTCCCATGACAAGAACGTATTCGACGGACGGTAGAGATGAAATGGCGACCAGAGGGAACATTTAAACGTGTAAGACAGACAGACAGACAGACAGACAAATGAAAAGTGAGACGATGAAACTAAAAGAAAGCGGTTTTCTTCATCGTCTCTTCGAGACTCCGTATATCTTGGATAAGCTTTAGGGAGGAGTTCGCAGTGAGACGGGGGAGTGGGTGTGATGAAGGGTGGGGATTGAGTTAAAACGGGCGAAGGGAAGTGGGAAGGGAGGGAGAAGAGGATTGAAACAAAAGAGGATTTGTTTCTGTTGTAGGAAATTAGGTCAAGAGGAAGGGTGGGAGGAAAATTAAAATTCAAGAGGTGTAGAAGGAGGAAAAATTTCAGAAAAGTAGGAGGAGAAGAAAAGAGAGAGAGAGAGAGAGGGAAAGAGAGAGAGAGAGAGAGTGGGGATATGAAGGCAACATAGATCTGAGTATGTGAGTAGAAAGGAGCAAGAAAAGAGACGTAGTGGAAGAGAAGGGGAAAAGACAACATACAGAGAGAGAGAGAGAGAGAGAGAGAGAGAGAGAGAGAGAGAGAGAGAGAGAGAGAGGGGGGATAGAGAGAGAGAAAAGTGAAGGAAGGGAAAGAGTGGAAAAGAAAGAGATATAGAGAGATGACAAAGAAAAAGAAAAATAGAGAAAAAGAATATGAGAGAGAGAGAGAGAGAGAGAGAGAGAGAGAGAGAGAGAGAGAGAGTAGCATTGGTGAAGGAAGGACAGAGTTGGAGGGTGGTATTTTAAAGAGAAATTTTAAAAAAATGTTTAGATGACGGATAATAGAAGACTTGAGTTACTTAGTTAAGCAAGATAAAGAAACAGGAAAAATAATAATCACACACACACACATTTTTATATAGTTAATTTAACATACTTATTAATATACACACCATCATAAATACAGACACACTCATTTATATGCATACACCCACACATACATTATCTGTCGCCTACACAAACATAAACCGCCCTATCGTTGGGGTTAGGGTTGATTACATGTCCAGCAAAATGGGTAAGATACACCTCTTAAAAGGGTATTCTGGGTATGACACTAAATTGGATTTGATGGTGATGATGTTCCAGTTCTGTAGATCTTGTGAGTGTAGAGAACTCCTTGATTGCTATTACTCCCAGGTCCACTCGGACTCAGAGTGTTTGAACCTGTCAGAGTCTCATCCAAGGGTTAAACAGAACCGTTTGAAATTATTTGCATTTTATAGGAATACTTGAAACCATAAAACTGTTTTTAGATTAGTCTCATCTATGGATGAAATAGCTTGGTTTGAGATAATATAGTATTTACCTATTTTAAAAGGATTGTGAAGATATTTTTTGTACTGTATATGATAGGTAACCATGAGTGTTAAACTGACTTCGGCGTAAAATGAACCAACTAATTGATCAAAAGATATCTCATTACTAACGTGCAGCAATTGTTGACGGAGAAGAGGAGAATGGCAGAGAGATCATCAAGTCAAATCACTCTCCCATATCTATTTAAAGCATTCTATAAAATTGTCTGCAAGTTATGCATTTATTTTTGGTTTTGTAAGTAAATGTTTCCATGATAATAATCTGTGATTTGATCAAATAGAAATAATCATTCAAAACCATATAAGTGTGTATAAATTATTATTATTATTATTATTATTATTATTATTATTATTATTATTATTAAATAGAAATACTTGAAACTAAACAACTAAGGGCAAATTATGAGTATTAGTTGGTTGGTTGGTTTGGTTTTATGGCATATCAATCTTTGTAGGTTATTTAATGCCAAATCTATTTTTATGCAAATAGCTCTATTTCAAACAATTAATTTTAGCATGAGTACACAGTTTAATAGTCAAAACAGTTCCTATTCAGCTAATTCAGTTTAGTATAAGTACAGATTTTGTTTACACACAGTTAAATGTCAAAACAGTTCTATATCAAACAATTCAATTTAGTGTAAGAACAGTTTCAATGTGAAAAACAGTTTCATTTCAAACAATTCAGTTTAACATAAGCAGGCTGTTTAAATATAAGTATAGTTTAATTGTCAAAAAATTTCGATTTCAAACTATTCGGTTTAGTCAAAATAGTTCTACTTCAAACAATTCAGTTGAGCATAAGTATGCAGGTAGTCCTATTTAACCCATAGATAGGACCCTATCAGGTGGTACCACTCCGGGCCAGAGTGGACCTGGGAGCAATGGCAATGAAGGGGTGCTCTGCATTCCCCAAAGCTCCAGCATCACTGGAACCTCATCATCAGATTGTTTAGCATCATAACAGGACACTCGTTGGGGGTCTTACTCCTCTGCAGAGGTGCAGTCAGGGTATTCTACATCCCCCCACCCCCGACTGGGAAATATGAGTATTAGATCGGAATACTCGATATCATGAAGCTGAGTGCAAAAAAAAAAAAAAAAAACTCTTAAGAAACTGTTACACATATAAAAGATGTAAATATAATCATACAATGAATGCGATTCCGTAAACTCGAAGAATTTAAAAAGTCTGACGGATCGACATACCGTTAGAATCAGTCGATCAATCAATAAATCAATGGGATATTCTAGGCCTTCGAACTGCCGCGCCAGATTGATACAAAGACTGCTGGCTGTAGAAAGAAACCCCTGGACTGTAGGAGACGGTTGTTTCAAGGAGTTTCTTCGGAATAACGCATTTCCGATTCTTTTTGACGGAATTGGGGATAAGAAATAACTACTTTTTTATGATAAAAAAAAGCCTGCGACCTTATTTCTTAATACATATTTGTTTAATAGGTAGAGTGTTCGCCAATGACCCGGAAAACCGGAGTTCAATTCCCGGTCGAGTCATACCAAAGGCTTAAAAAATGGTACATAATACTTCCTTGCTTTACACTCGGCATTATAATGTAGCTCCCTACCCTTCACTTTGGTGTAGTAGCTATTGAAAAAGGAGCCTTCAGGTCACCCTCCACTACGGTTGCTAACTTTACTTATATTTAAAAAATTGAGCAAGCCTTTTCAAAGAAAGTTGTTCCTCTCAGCTTATTTTTTAGGCTGAGCAGCTTATTTAAAATTATTTTAATACAGCTTCATGTAGTTGAGCATTTTATGAAAATAATTATTTTCGAAATGTACGGCTCCTTTTAACACGTTGTAGCAGAGGGGAACAATTTGTTAAATATGATATTTGATATTAGAAATATGGCTTCTTCCAATAAGGAAGTTGAGGACTTTAGAAAAAGCATTAATACTCTTCCGAATGAGACATTTGTTGGACTCCCAACATTAACCGAGATACCAATTGCATCTACCCGCCTGAAGATCGCCTTGCATAACACTCAGAGTTGCTAGAATGAAGCAAGAGGCTTCAATTTTTAAGATCAGCTTTTTAACCAATTTTTGGCACTGAACAAATATTTTCGAAGCAGCTTCTGGGGTTTCTCAGTTTATTCTTCGGAGGAATAGTTCGTTTGTAATTATTTCAATAACCGGCCCATTGTTCTTGTGGGTGGAGTATTCACCAATGGCCCGACAGACTGAGGTTCAATCCCAAGTCGAGTCATACCAAAGACTCAAAAAATGGTACTTGATGCCTCCTTGCTTAATACTCAGTATTATAAAGTACGAATCAAAGTTAAGTGGACCAATCCAGTGAAGAGAGAAGTGCCCTCCCCTACACCCCAGTGTAGTAGCTAATCGAAAGGTCTCCTTCGGGTTGCCCTCGACTAAGGTCGACAACGTTACTTATGTATAGTTTGCCGAATTCAAAAATAAAGAGTGCTCAATATATACACACATATATATATATATATATATATATATTACCCTACCCCCGTAGGGTTGAGTTCTTTAGCGAATGAAGTAATCGTGTTGCCATTAGCGTTTATTGCAAGTCTCTTCATATATGAATTGAGGTCTCGGCAGCCGTTAAACGGATGTATGTAAACAATAGTAATTGTGATTCATAACCGTTTAAAAATTTACTTCGCTGCTACAGGTTCCTCATGGCTGAGGGTTAGAGGCTTGGATTGGCGTTTGAGTCAACCGGGTTTCGATCCCACCTACGGCAAGCTAGTATGTCTAGCCACATAGATGAGTTCTGATAGAACGAAACAGATCTGTCTGTGGATGACTATATATATATATATATATATATATATATATATATAATCCTCTGAGGACCCTGTGACTTTTATAAAGCTGGATTTAGTTTCTACTTTTCCAGCTTATATATATATAACTCGAATAACACCTATTATGAGTTATATAATAGAGAACGTTACGTTGTGTAACAGTTAAACATCTCGTGCAGCAGACCATTGGTAAAGAGATCGATTCTCTCCGGGTGCTTTTTATTTCTGGTCATATTTCAAATGATTATTGTGGCTTATAGCAGTCTCGTCATTTAAAATTTGTTTTTTTTTTCTTTTCTTATTTTCTTCAATCTCTTTTAAAATCTGTTTTGAAGGTCAGAAAACAAGAGGCAATCAAAAAGGTAAGTAAAAAAAAAAACATAATGTTGATTCCCGAGTTGGTCATTTCGCAGTGGGATCATCTGGAATAAGCTGTTAATGTATGATGGTAAAATGGGATTATTAGGGTCTGGGTGGTGTGGGGTTAGTGAAGTTGGGTTATGGGATGGAGCGGGGAGAAACTAATATGACACCTAAACATTTTGGGTGTTTTGAATGATGGCGAAGAGTGGACAAAGCAAAGGGATGTGAAGGAGACGTTGGTCTCAGTAAAGGAGCTTTAAAAAGAGAATAATACAAAAGAGAAGGAATTTCTCTGATTTTAAGAAAAGAAAGAAAGAGAGAAAGAAAGAATAAACAAATCAAAGAAAAAATGAAAGAAAGAACGGGGGAACTAAAGAAAGAAAGAAAGAAAGAAAGAAAGAAATGATAAACAAAAAGAAAGAAAGGAAGAAATGATAAACCAAAAGAAAGAACGAAAGAAAGAAAGAAAAAAGGAAGAAAGGAAGAATAAACAAATAAAAGAAAGAACGGGGGCACAAAAGAAAGAAAGAAAGAAAGAAAGAAAGAAAGAAAGAAAGAAAGAAACCAAAGAAAAAACGGAGAAACCAAAAAAAATGAAAGAAGAAAGAGGTCATGGTGTTTATCCTCCACACCCACCCAACGATGTGGGAATGTAAAGAGGGGTCGGTGAGAACAGCACAGAAAGAAGACTCCCGTGAGGCGGTGTCAAAAATAGCTCAGTTACATATTTCCCTTTTGATGCACCTTAGGGCAAAGGGTAATAAATCCAGCTATTAACCCTTTCAAACGAGGAAGTAAGTACTGCCTTTCGGGGAGGGGGTCTATTAGTGGTTTGGAAGGAAAATTAAAAAAATATGGCCAATGGCTTGATGAAATAATAATTTTGTGATTTAAATGTCCATAGAAGTAAATCAATGAAAATTAGTCATATCTGGGTTACCTTTTAGGTAATTTTTAATGAGTTGGGCTATTATGTACAAGCGCCTTTGAAATGATAAGAAACGACTCTTTGGATCATAGTGCAAATGAAATGTTTAAACCGGCCATTTTTAAATTTAATTTTTTTTTTCAAATCTCGTTAGTTTGCCGTCCAGTGTCTCGCTGTCTGCTTATAAACAATTAATGACATTATCCTAGTGACCTGCAAGACTTTCAGAGAGAAGGAATCGGTCATGAGTACTGAATAAACTTTGAGGTCGAATTTATTAAAGAAATGATGAGGGGAGGGAGTGAAACAGTATGGATGCGATACATAAAAGACGCGGGAAAATGAGTGGTAAAGATCGTATTTAGAGACGAAGAAAAAGAGAGTGTAAAAGTAAATAAAAAATAAAAAATCAATTGAAAGAAAGAACGAATAAAAAAATGAATGAATAACACAAAGGATAGGAAAGAATGAAGAAAAAATGATAGAAAGAAAAAAAAACAGGTAGGAGAGAAAGGAAAGAAAGACAAACAGAAAAAAGGAGAGAAAGGAAGAAAGGAAAGAAACAAACAGGGAGAAGAACCAAAGAACGAATTAAAGAAAGAACAGAGAGGAGAGAAAAAACAAAATAGAAAGAATGAAAGAAAGAAAAGAGAAAGACCAAAAGAGCGATACAAAAAAAAAAAAATACGACGAAGAAAAAAACAAAAAAGAAAGAAAGAATAGATAGGAAAGAAGATAAAAGGAAATAATGAAAGACAAGATAGAAAGACAGAACGGAAAAAGAAAAAAAAAAGAAAGGTAGAAAAAAGAAAAAGAAACCCCAAAGAATCAAAAAAGAAAAAGGGAGAAAAGAAAGAAAACCAAAGAATGAAAAAATTAATAACCAGCACGAACAAAAGAATGAAGGAAAGAATGTCGGGAAGGAATGGAAAATTTGAGAAAAAAAAAAAAGGTCGAAAGAAAGAAAAAGGAATGAATGTAAGAAAAAAAAAAGAAAGTACGAAATAAAAAAGAACAAAACCAAGAAAGACAAAAAATATTAAAAAGATTAAAAAAAAAAAAAGCCAAGGAAAGAAGAAAAAAAAAGAACGAAAAAGTATTTTTTAACAGAAATGTAAGTATAGACCCCAAATCGCCGAAACAAGCAGGTTGTGACACAAGGTCAATTTTTAAGTGTAGTTTTTAATCTGCTTTGAATTCAAAGTATTCCTTCTCCTAAACTAAAGAAGCCGGTTATTTTCCCATTGCTGGTAAGAGAATGGATGGATTCATGCCTTTCCTGAGTGCATTACGGCAATATAAAATGCAAACAACTGCAGCTACGACTTGAACTCAAAATACCAATTCTATTATATATATATATATATATATATATATATATATATATATATATATATATATATATATATATACACTCATATATATATATATATATATATATATATATATATATATATATATCATATTTACCAACCCCTCCGCTCGGGCAGGATATGACACAAGGTCAATTTTTAAGCGGAGTTTAACAGGTTTGAATTCAGAGTTTTCCTTCTCCTAGACTAGTTGCCTCACCAAGGCTGAAGAACCTAATCTGTCCTACTATCTACCCATAGCTGGAGGGAGAATAATTGGATTCATACCTTTCCCATGGGTATTAGTGCTATGTGAAATGCAATCACTCTCGTCCAGGATTTGAACTCGTATCGTCGTGTCCAATTCCTACGACGATAACCATTACACCATTATATACTCATATATATATATATATATATATATATATATATATATATATATATATATATATATATATATATATATATATATATATATATATATATATATATATATATATACACTCACATACGTACATATATATATACTCACATATGTACACTCCCATATATATATATATATATATATATATATATATATACACGTACAGTTCTATTTCAAACAATTCAGTTTAGCATAAGTACATGGTTTTATTTTCAAAAGCATTCTATTGCAAGCTATTTAGCTTAGTCAAACAGTTCTAATTCAAACAATTCAGTTTAACATAAGTACACAGTTTACTTCTATTTAATCCATGGATAGGACCCTATTAGGTGCTACCACTCTGGGTCGTAGTGGACCTGGCAGTGATGGCAGAGGTGAAATCGGTGTATTCTACAGCTCCAGACGACTGGGCAAATACATACATGCATACATTCATACACTCACATTCCTGCATATATATATATATATATATATATATATATATATATATATATATATATATAAAATTTAAAAGTTGGCGATACTAGTCATTGCTTCCTTTTCAATATCTACTACACTGAGGTGTAGGGGAGAGCGCTTCTCCTTTCTCTTGATTACTCTACTTTACTCTTGATCCTTAATTCATAATGCAGAGTGTTAAGCAAGGGGAACTCAAGAACCATTTTTTGAGTCTTAGGTATGACTCGACCTGGTATTGAACCCAGTCTCCCGGGCCCTTGACGAACACTCAACCCACATTATTTTTCAAATTTAAAAAGATAAGACAAACGCCAAAGTGCAAGGTTTTTTTTGTTTTTTTTTTAAAGAGAACAAGTCATACGGATTGGATTGGGTGGTTAGGGGGGAGGGTTTTTGATGGGGTGAGGTTTACTTCACCTATATGCATGTTCCTCTGCGGCGACTCAACGCTTGTCCTTTACTACGTACCACCGCTCCCCCACCCACATCTGCCCTTACATCCGGACCTTATCTTTTTCCAAACCTTCCTCCGACCCAAAGATAATTACAATGATGAAATTATTTGATTAGCTATAAAGCTTTTCAAATTACAAGGCAGAAGTTAGAATTAAGGGTGGAAACAGGGTAGAAAGGGTGTGGGGAAGGAGACATAGAAAGAGAGAGAGACGAACGTAAGAGTGGAGCGGGTGGATTACGTGATGTAGAGAAAAAGTTGAATGCAATTGTCTTTTGTCCAGCAATATTCAGAACAAGAGGGAAGTTGGCGGCGATGGAGGAGGAGAAGGTGACGATACGGAAAACGTTGATGGGGGGGAGTCCAAGAAGACTTGATGATGATGATGATGATGATAATGACAAAAGGTGCCCACCCACCCTACCACCCCTCAGTTCATTTACCTATTTTCCTCTGTCTGTGTGTGTGTGTGTGTGTGTGTGTGTGTGTGTGTGTGTGTGTGTGTGTGTGTGTTCTTTCCTTCCTTCCTTTTATATCAAATATTTTCTTACGATTAAAAGTGTAAATCGTTTTTTCGTCTTTTAAGATAGACACGAGATGGCGTACTGGAAGGGATACCCGGCATTGCCCGAGAAAAAAAAAATTCAAATACAATACAGTTAAACGTAGTTGGTTTGGTTTTATGGCATATCAACCATTGTAGGTTATTTAATGCCAAATCCTCTTTATACATATATATTAGATATATAGGATTTGGCTTGTTCGGATTTTATGGCATATCAACCGTTGTAGGTTATTTAATGCCGAATCCTCTTTATACATATATATTAAGTATATATGATTTGGTTTGGTTGGGTTTTATGGCATATCAACCATTGTAGGCTATTTAATGCCAACTCCTATTTATACATATATATTAAATATATAGGATTTATAAACGTATTGTTTGTTGATAATATTTTTAAAAGAGCCAAAGCTCATTTGTTTGTACTCTATTAAATGGTTTAAAGTATTGCTGTCACACTAAGAATTCAATTCAGAATCTTTCATTTGTTTGCACACAGTTAAATGCTTTCAAGTATGGCTATGCCATGCTAACAATTTAATTTAGAATCTTTCATTTGTTTGCACACAGTTAAATGGATATACATATATGATTTGTGAGTAAATAGTTTGTCAGTAATCTTATTTTCAAATGAGTTAGAGCCAATCTTTTTGCACGCAAATGGTTTCAAGTATTGCTTACTTCAATAGTTTTATTTGCACACAGTTAAATGGTTTCAAATATTGCTATTCAACACTATTCATTCATTTGCATTCAGTTAAATGGTTTCAAGTATTGCTATTCAACACTAACAACAACCAGTTATTTGTTAGCACACAGTTAAATGGATAAACAGTTCTAGGTCAAACAAATCTATTGGATCTATAGAAGGGAGCCTACAGGTATTACCACTCTATGTCAGAGTGTTCCTGGGAGTAATGATAATGAAGAGGTACTGGAGCCTCACCATCAGATGGTTTAGTGTCATATCCCGGACACTTGTTGGGGAGTGGGGATCTTTCCTCTCAGCAGAGATGTAGTAGGTGTATTCTACACTCTCAGAATAACTGTTCTAATTTAATTGTAAAGGTATTAATTAGAATTTCTAATATATAATTAAAAAAAAAAAAATCTATTAACCCTTAAGTATCTAGAAGCCCACGGGGAGGGGATTTATCTTCTTTTTTCCTTTCCATTATCCTCTTTTCAAAATTGCGTACATAGATTATGCCAACCAAACCTTTTGGATGTGCGAATGACAAAAAATTGATTCAGCGTTGTTTTTGTATTCTGAGTTTTTTTTCTCTTCTTTTTGACGAAGGCCAGAGAGCTCAATCTGCCCTACTATCTTACCCATCATTGGAGAAGAAAAGATAGATTCATGCTTTTCCTATGGGAAACTGAAACACAAAAAGCCACATCCAGGACTGAACTCGTCTCACCGACTTCATTTTTTTTCGATGATTTTTATGCGTGTATAATTCAATCAAACCTGATGGCTAAGTAGCGTCACTATAAATGGGGAGGTGAAATTTAAGGAATCGATCTCAAGTACGTACAAACTTTTTGAGAGAGACACAGAGAGAGAGAAACAGAAACAGAGACAGAGACAGAGACAGAGAGAGTGGGTAGACTGTTAGTGCTTGTAGTAAATTACACCCCTTTGAAATTCATATTTTAAAAAATTAAATTTACCAAAAAAGTACTAACATTTACATCCAAAATTCAGATAAGACTAATTTTTTACTATTTGCTTCATTTCTTTTAATGAACAATTAAATCACGAAATTATGTCTTTGACTAGATACAATTCAACAATAGGTCATATTTCCTCTTTTATCCACCCCCTCAACGAATAAGAAAGTGTCAGTATGTCACTTCCAATTTGTAGTTTTGGGAATTTAATGTTTAAAAAAAATGAAGAAAATGACTGAAAATTAGTTTCTCTCTTTTTAATGACTTATCAAACTTTGTGGGATATCTAATGCCAAATCTATCCCTGTAGAAGAACATCAATGGTAGTATTTAACCTATAATCTAGGAGTTTATACTTCTCCCAAGGGGCAGTAGCCTGAAAATGGTGCCCGTGGTGTAATGGTTATCGTCGTAGGAAATGGACACGGCGACACGAGTTCAAATCCTGGACGAGATTGATTGCATTTCACATAGCACTAATACCCTTGGTAAAGGTATGAATCCAATTATTCTCCCTCCAGCTAAATAGTAGGGCAGACTAGGTTCTTCCGCCTTGGTGAGGCAAATAGACTTGGAGAAGGAAAACTTTGAATTCAGACCTGTTAAACTCCGCTTAAAAATTGACCTTGTGTCATATCCTGCCCGAGCGGAGGGGTTGGTAAATATGATTAGTCTGAAAATGAACGCATTAATGGGACCTGAGTTCAAACCCGATACTGCGATATCCCAGCCGAGCATTTTAGTCATTCAAGTATCACTAGATAACATTAACAATTCAATTTAGCATCAATCATTTGTTTGCACATAGTTAAATTGTCAAAAAGTTATTTTGACCATTTATATAGATAGGACCCAATCAGGCACAACTACTTCGGGTCAGCGTGGGCCTGAGAGTAATAGCAATGAAGGGTCATTCCACATTCCCTAAAGCTCCAGGACAAAAGCTTCACCATCAGAATAGTTTAGAGTCATTAACAGGACACTCGTTGGAGGAGGGTCTTACTCTTCCGTAGTTATGCAGTTGGCGTATTCCGCAGCTCCAGTCGATTGGGCTTTATGGACTAGTCAAATATACCAATAGGCATAGTATGCCATTGACCTGAGGTCCACAGGTACTTAAAGGCCCGCGGAAAGTAATTTGTTGAACTGCATGCCAGATTATAACCTTGCTTCAAGTGTAAACTGAGAATTCATTATATCATCATCATCATGTCGTGCCGCCAGCACGGATATCCCTGGCCCTCTCTCGCCACTTTTCCCTATCGTTCATCGCCTCTGGCAGGTCTTCTGAGCTACATCCCGTATCCTTACACAGCTGCTGTATGTATGATCTAGCTGGTCGTCCCGCTTTAGCTCTGCCATATGTGGGGATCCATAGGAGTACATCACTTATGAGCTCGTCCCTGCTCCTCCAGCAGTGTCCTGCGTGCCTGGTTCGTCTAACTTGGATAGTTTTCGTGATGGGAGGCAGGTGGCCGTATAGTTGGTGCTTTGTGGGGTGTTGCCGCCAGGACTAGTTTAATATTGCTAGCAACATTCTTGTGTAGTTGCCGTCTAGCTTCTTCTCCAGCCGTTTAGTTAGTGTCCAAGTAGTGCATCCATACAGCAATATCGACACGACCGCTGCCTGGAAGAAACTGCGTTTCATTTTATCGGCCAGGTCTGATTTCCATATGATCGATAGTCTATCGATAGCTGTCCATGCCTTCGTTAGCCACGTGTCGATGTATTTTTCGGTTGATGAGACACTGCTTCCTAGGTATGTAAATTTGTTAACCAGTTTCAGAGAAGTTCCGTCTCGTATGGAAATGTGGCCTACTTGATTAAATCTAGTGTGGAAATGTGGCCTGCTTGATTATATATATATATATATATATATATATATATATATATATATATATATATATTCAAAACCCATAAATGCTCATGTACAATTTATAAAGGGCCCAAAATAGCGGGCCTTGTATAATAAGTATATGCCCACAGTGTGGGGCATTGGGTAGTTCTCAAGTTGGCCACGGATATTGGCTCTATAGTAAAATGAAGAGGCCCAACGGAGGGGTTAACCAAGGAGCCTCAAGTAGGTAAATCCTGCCCTGTTTAAAGGGATCTTAAATCGATTAATAAATAACTTATTGATCATGTACGTTTTATAAAAAAAAAAAAAGATATAAGAACATTACTACTGGATGAGCAACCATCTAAAAAATCGCCACAGTTTCAGAGAAATTTTTGTTTAGTGACAGCCGACCAGAGTAGCAAAAACACGACGACGACATTCTTTAGATGCTTTTTCACTGGATGCTGTCCACGTGACTTCTTAGACAGACGCCAAAATTGCTTGTCATAAAGAAAGAATTTCAAAATTTGCTAAAAAGGTTTTTGGTTTATAAAAACAAAGGACAAGCAAAAGATCTACAGTCTATTTTTTTCTTCTTTTTCTGAACGATAAAAGTCCGTTTACATCATATATCTCACTCAGTATATACATATCTGTCTCTGTTCATATCTAAGCCTGTTAATATCTATCTATCTATCTATCTATCTATGCAGAATACGCTTACTGCTCCCTCTCACGAGTGTCCTGTTTATGACACTAAACCATCTGATTGTGAGGCTCTAGTCTAAATCCTTTGAAGAATGTGGAAACCTCCTTTATTGCCGTTACTCCCAGGTCCACTCTGACTTGGAGTCGTAGTACCTGTTAGAGTTCCATCCATGGGTCAAACAGAATTAACCAATTATCTATCTCAGTCTATTCATATCTATCTATCTATCTATCTATCTATCTATCTATCTATCTACATGGTACCTTCAATAAGTTTCCAGATTTTTTTGTGCAAGCATTTAAAATTGTCGTAGACTCTTGAACATTCAGTATACTATTGCTATACATCTTATGAGATCACTGACCAATTTTTATGATTTCTGGTTTAAATGAACAGCTACAGCAGCAATTGGAATACACCCTACTAAAGCCTGATTTTCACAGCTTGTGAATTCCAGAAATGCAATCTCACACTTTAGAAGAGCGATATGCAATAAAATTCTGTTTTAAACTTGGAAAAAATGCCACAGAAACGATGGAATGCCTCAGACTGCTTTTCGACCATCTTGCATGAATCGAGCATCTGCTTTTGAGTGGCATAAGGAAGGCAGGGAGTCTGTGAAGGATGATGAGAGGTGTGGGAGGAGTAAGGAAGTCAATACACCACAGTTGATTGGCCAAACGGTTAGGGTTAGGGTTACTATGTTGAGGTTTTAAGGGAGTTCAGTAAGAAATTCCTTGGGAAGAGGCCAGCACTCTTCAAATCTGGTCAGTGGCATTTCCACCAGGACAATGCACCAGTCCACAACTCCATCCTTGTCAAAGACTATATAACTGAATGTTCCACTGTATTTTTAAAAATTGTATTTTTAATCGTCAATAATCATTTGTTTTTACAGTATTATGATATCTGGTATTTCTAATTCTAATAAAAAGCACACAGTTCTATGGTTGTAAGTATTTCGATCAAACACTAATAATTAGCAACAAATCATATGGTTTCAAGTAACTAATAATGTGAACAATTCTATCTTCAAGTAAATATTCTTAACACAAATAATTTGTGCACAATTACACGGTATAAAGTATTCCTATCAAATACAAACACTTTTCTAATAGATCTATCTGACCTATACATAGGACTGTAACTTGGGAATAATGGCAATAAAAGGGTGTTCCACACTCGTCAGTGTTCTAGAACTGGAACTTCACCACCCGTGTTTTGAATCATATCTAAGATACCCACTTTTTTAAAGGGAGATGGAAGCTTACCCCTCAGTAGATGATGCAGTCGACGTATTCAAAGCCTCACTGACATGGTGTGAGTAACAAATTGGATTTGGCCCCCACTATCTCATGAATCGAAAGAATCCAAACAGGCAGATATGGCGACC
>OY757943.1:1670594-1683375 GCA_963585895.1 Sepioteuthis lessoniana | reverse complement strand
TAGTGACCTGCAAGATTTTCAGAGAGAAGGAATCGGTCATGAGTACTGAATAAACTTTGAGGTCGAATTTATTAAAGAAATGATGAGGGGAGGGAGTGAAACAGTATGGATGCGATACATAAAAGACGCGGGAAAATGAGTGGTAAAGATCGTATTTAGAGACGAAGAAAAAGAGAGTGTAAAAGTAAATAAAAAAATAAAAAATCAATTGAAAGAAAGAACGAATAAAAAATGAATGAATAACACAAAGGATAGGAAAGAATGAAGAAAAAATGATAGAAAGAAAAAAAAACAGGTAGGAGAGAAAGGAAAGAAAGACAAACAGAAAAAAGGAGAGAAAGGAAGAAAGGAAAGAAACAAACGGGGAGAAGAACCAAAGAACGAATTAAAGAAAGAACAGAGAGGAGAGAAAAAACAAAATAGAAAGAATGAAAGAAAGAAAAGAGAAAGACCAAAAGAGCGATACAAAAAAAAAAAAAAAAATACGACGAAGAAAAAAACAAAAAAGAAAGAAAGAATAGATAGGAAAGAAGATAAAAGGAAATAATGAAAGACAAGATAGAAAGACAGAACGGAAAAAGAAAAAAAAAAGAAAGGTAGAAAAAAGAAAAAGAAACCCCAAAGAATCAAAAAAGAAAAAGGGAGAAAAGAAAGAAAACCAAAGAATGAAAAAATTAATAACCAGCACGAACAAAAGAATGAAGGAAAGAATGTCGGGAAGGAATGGAAAATTTGAGAAAAAAAAAAAAAGGTCGAAAGAAAGAAAAAGGAATGAATGTAAGAAAAAAAAAAGAAAGTACAAAATAAAAAAGAACAAAACCAAGAAAGACAAAAAATATTAAAAAGATTAAAAAAAAAAAAAAAGCCAAGGAAAGAAGAAAAAAAAAGAACGAAAAAGTATTTTTTAACAGAAATGTAAGTATAGACCCCAAATCGCCGAAACAAGCAGGTTGTGACACAAGGTCAATTTTTAAGTGTAGTTTTTAATCTGCTTTGAATTCAAAGTATTCCTTCTCCTAAACTAAAGAAGCCGGTTATTTTCCCATTGCTGGTAAGAGAATGGATGGATTCATGCCTTTCCTGAGTGCATTACGGCAATATAAAATGCAAACAACTGCAGCTACGACTTGAACTCAAAATACCAATTCTATTATATATATATATATATATATATATATATATATATATATATATATATATATATATATACTCATATATATATATATATATATATATATATATATATATATATATATATATCATATTTACCAACCCCTCCGCTCGGGCAGGATATGACACAAGGTCAATTTTTAAGCGGAGTTTAACAGGTTTGAATTCAGAGTTTTCCTTCTCCTAGACTAGTTGCCTCACCAAGGCTGAAGAACCTAATCTGTCCTACTATCTACCCATAGCTGGAGGGAGAATAATTGGATTCATACCTTTCCCATGGGTATTAGTGCTATGTGAAATGCAATCACTCTCGTCCAGGATTTGAACTCGTATCGTCGTGTCCAATTCCTACGACGATAACCATTACACCATTATATACTCATATATATATATATATATATATACACTCACATACGTACATATATATATACTCACATATGTACACTCCCATATATATATATATATATATATACACGTACAGTTCTATTTCAAACAATTCAGTTTAGCATAAGTACATGGTTTTATTTTCAAAAGCATTCTATTGCAAGCTATTTAGCTTAGTCAAACAGTTCTAATTCAAACAATTCAGTTTAACATAAGTACACAGTTTACTTCTATTTAATCCATGGATAGGACCCTATTAGGTGCTACCACTCTGGGTCGTAGTGGACCTGGCAGTGATGGCAGAGGTGAAATCGGTGTATTCTACAGCTCCAGATGACTGGGCAAATACATACATGCATACATTCATACACTCACATTCCTGCATATATATATATATATATATATATATATATATATATATATATATATATAAAATTTAAAAGTTGGCGATACTAGTCATTGCTTCCTTTTCAATATCTACTACACTGAGGTGTAGGGGAGAGCGCTTCTCCTTTCTCTTGATTACTCTACTTTACTCTTGATCCTTAATTCATAATGCAGAGTGTTAAGCAAGGGGAACTCAAGAACCATTTTTTGAGTCTTAGGTATGACTCGACCTGGTATTGAACCCAGTCTCCCGGGCCCTTGACGAACACTCAACCCACATTATTTTTCAAATTTAAAAAGATAAGACAAACGCCAAAGTGCAAGGTTTTTTTTGTTTTTTTTTTAAAGAGAACAAGTCATACGGATTGGATTGGGTGGTTAGGGGGGAGGGTTTTTGATGGGGTGAGGTTTACTTCACCTATATGCATGTTCCTCTGCGGCGACTCAACGCTTGTCCTTTACTACGTACCACCGCTCCCCCACCCACATCTGCCCTTACATCCGGACCTTATCTTTTTCCAAACCTTCCTCCGACCCAAAGATAATTACAATGATGAAATTATTTGATTAGCTATAAAGCTTTTCAAATTACAAGGCAGAAGTTAGAATTAAGGGTGGAAACAGGGTAGAAAGGGTGTGGGGAAGGAGACATAGAAAGAGAGAGAGACGAACGTAAGAGTGGAGCGGGTGGATTACGTGATGTAGAGAAAAAGTTGAATGCAATTGTCTTTTGTCCAGCAATATTCAGAACAAGAGGGAAGTTGGCGGCGATGGAGGAGGAGAAGGTGACGATACGGAAAACGTTGATGGGGGGGAGTCCAAGAAGACTTGATGATGATGATGATGATGATAATGACAAAAGGTGCCCACCCACCCTACCACCCCTCAGTTCATTTACCTATTTTCCTCTCTGTGTGTGTGTGTGCGTGTGTGTGTGTGTGTGTGTGTGTGTGTGTGTGTGTGTGTGTGTGTGTTCTTTCCTTCCTTCCTTTTATATCAAATATTTTCTTACGATTAAAAGTGTAAATCGTTTTTTCGTCTTTTAAGATAGACACGAGATGGCGTACTGGAAGGGATACCCGGCATTGCCCGAGAAAAAAAAAATTCAAATACAATACAGTTAAACGTAGTTGGTTTGGTTTTATGGCATATCAACCATTGTAGGTTATTTAATGCCAAATCATCTTTATACATATATATCAAATATATATGATCTACTTTGGTTGGGTTTATGGCATGTCAACCATTGTAGGTTATTTAATGCTAAATAGGTTATTTAATGCTAAATCCTCTTTATACATATATATTAGATTTGGTTTGGTTGGCTTTAATGGCATATCAACCATTGTAGGTTATTTAATGCCAAATCCTCTTTATACATATATATTAGATATATAGGATTTGGCTTGTTCGGATTTTATGGCATATCAACCGTTGTAGGTTATTTAATGCCAAATCCTCTTTATACATATATATTAAGTATATATGATTTGGTTTGGTTGGGTTTTATGGCATATCAACCATTGTAGGCTATTTAATGCCAACTCCTATTTATACATATATATTAAATATATAGGATTTATAAACGTATTGTTTGTTGATAATATTTTTAAAAGAGCCAAAGCTCATTTGTTTGTACTCTATTAAATGGTTTAAAGTATTGCTGTCACACTAAGAATTCAATTCAGAATCTTTCATTTGTTTGCACACAGTTAAATGCTTTCAAGTATGGCTATGCCATGCTAACAATTTAATTTAGAATCTTTCATTTGTTTGCACACAGTTAAATGGATATACATATATGATTTGTGAGTAAATAGTTTGTCAGTAATCTTATTTTCAAATGAGTTAGAGCCAATCTTTTTGCACGCAAATGGTTTCAAGTATTGCTTACTTCAATAGTTTTATTTGCACACAGTTAAATGGTTTCAAATATTGCTATTCAACACTATTCATTCATTTGCATTCAGTTAAATGGTTTCAAGTATTGCTATTCAACACTAACAACAACCAGTTATTTGTTAGCACACAGTTAAATGGATAAACAGTTCTAGGTCAAACAAATCTATTGGATCTATAGAAGGGAGCCTACAGGTATTACCACTCTATGTCAGAGTGTTCCTGGGAGTAATGATAATGAAGAGGTACTGGAGCCTCACCATCAGATGGTTTAGTGTCATATCCCGGACACTTGTTGGGGAGTGGGGATCTTTCCTCTCAGCAGAGATGTAGTAGGTGTATTCTACACTCTCAGAATAACTGTTCTAATTTAATTGTAAAGGTATTAATTAGAATTTCTAATATATAATTAAAAAAAAAATCTATTAACCCTTAAGTATCTAGAAGCCCACGGGGAGGGGATTTATCTTCTTTTTTCCTTTCCATTATCCTCTTTTCAAAATTGCGTACATAGATTATGCCAACCAAACCTTTTGGATGTGCGAATGACAAAAAATTGATTCAGCGTTGTTTTTGTATTCTGAGTTTTTTTTCTCTTCTTTTTGACGAAGGCCAGAGAGCTCAATCTGCCCTACTATCTTACCCATCATTGGAGAAGAAAAGATAGATTCATGCTTTTCCTATGGGAAACTGAAACACAAAAAGCCACATCCAGGACTGAACTCGTCTCACCGACTTCATTTTTTTTTCGATGATTTTTATGCGTGTATAATTCAATCAAACCTGATGGCTAAGTAGCGTCACTATAAATGGGGAGGTGAAATTTAAGGAATCGATCTCAAGTACGTACAAACTTTTTGAGAGAGACACAGAGAGAGAGAAACAGAAACAGAGACAGAGACAGAGACAGAGAGAGTGGGTAGACTGTTAGTGCTTGTAGTAAATTACACCCCTTTGAAATTCATATTTTTAAAAAATTAAATTTACCAAAAAAGTACTAACATTTACATCCAAAATTCAGATAAGACTAATTTTTTACTATTTGCTTCATTTCTTTTAATGAACAATTAAATCACGAAATTATGTCTTTGACTAGATACAATTCAACAATAGGTCATATTTCCTCTTTTATCCACCCCCTCAACGAATAAGAAAGTGTCAGTATGTCACTTCCAATTTGTAGTTTTGGGAATTTAATGTTTAAAAAAAATGAAGAAAATGACTGAAAATTAGTGTCTCTCTTTTTAATGACTTATCAAACTTTGTGGGATATCTAATGCCAAATCTATCCCTGTAGAAGAACATCAATGGTAGTATTTAACCTATAATCTAGGAGTTTATACTTCTCCCAAGGGGCAGTAGCCTGAAAATGGTGCCCGTGGTGTAATGGTTATCGTCGTAGGAAATGGACACGGCGACACGAGTTCAAATCCTGGACGAGATTGATTGCATTTCACATAGCACTAATACCCTTGGTAAAGGTATGAATCCAATTATTCTCCCTCCAGCTAAATAGTAGGGCAGACTAGGTTCTTCCGCCTTGGTGAGGCAACTAGACTTGGAGAAGGAAAACTTTGAATTCAGACCTGTTAAACTCCGCTTAAAAATTGACCTTGTGTCATATCCTGCCCGAGCGGAGGGGTTGGTAAATATGATTAGTCTGAAAATGAACGCATTAATGGGACCTGAGTTCAAACCCGATACTGCGATATCCCAGCCGAGCATTTTAGTCATTCAAGTATCACTAGATAACATTAACAATTCAATTTAGCATCAATCATTTGTTTGCACATAGTTAAATTGTCAAAAAGTTATTTTGACCATTTATATAGATAGGACCCAATCAGGCACAACTACTTCGGGTCAGCGTGGGCCTGAGAGTAATAGCAATGAAGGGTCATTCCACATTCCCTAAAGCTCCAGGACAAAAGCCTCACCATCAGAATAGTTTAGAGTCATTAACAGGACACTCGTTGGAGGAGGGTCTTACTCTTCCGTAGTTATGCAGTTGGCGTATTCCGCAGCTCCAGTCGATTGGGCTTTATGGACTAGTCAAATATACCAATAGGCATAGTATGCCATTGACCTGAGGTCCACAGGTACTTAAAGGCCCGCGGAAAGTAATTTGTTGAACTGCATGCCAGATTATAACCTTGCTTCAAGTGTAAACTGAGAATTCATTATATCATCATCATCATGTCGTGCCGCCAGCACGGATATCCCTGGCCCTCTCTCGCCACTTTTCCCTATCGTTCATCGCCTCTGGCAGGTCTTCTGAGCTACATCCCGTATCCTTACACAGCTGCTGTATGTATGATCTAGCTGGTCGTCCCGCTTTAGCTCTGCCATATGTGGGGGTCCATAGGAGTACATCACTTATGAGCTCGTCCCTGCTCCTCCAGCAGTGTCCTGCGTGCCTGGTTCGTCTAACTTGGATAGTTTTCGTGATGGGAGGCAGGTGGCCGTATAGTTGGTGCTTTGTGGGGTGTTGCCGCCAGGACTAGTTTAATATTGCTAGCAACATTCTTGTGTAGTTGCCGTCTAGCTTCTTCTCCAGCCGTTTAGTTAGTGTCCAAGTAGTGCATCCATACAGCAATATCGACACGACCGCTGCCTGGAAGAAACTGCGTTTCATTTTATCGGCCAGGTCTGATTTCCATATGATCGATAGTCTATCGATAGCTGTCCATGCCTTCGTTAGCCACGTGTCGATGTATTTTTCGGTTGATGAGACACTGCTTCCTAGGTATGTAAATTTGTTAACCAGTTTCAGAGAAGTTCCGTCTCGTATGGAAATGTGGCCTGCTTGATTAAATCTAGTGTGGAAATGTGGCCTGCTTGATTATATATATATATATATATATATATATATATATATATATATATATATATTCAAAACCCATAAATGCTCATGTACAATTTATAAAGGGCCCAAAATAGCGGGCCTTGTATAATAAGTATATGCCCACAGTGTGGGGCATTGGGTAGTTCTCAAGTTGGCCACGGATATTGGCTCTATAGTAAAATGAAGAGGCCCAACGGAGGGGTTAACCAAGGAGCCTCAAGTAGGTAAATCCCGCCCTGTTTAAAGGGATCTTAAATCGATTAATAAATAACTTATTGATCATGTACGTTTTATAAAAAAAAAAAAAGATATAAGAACATTACTACTGGATGAGCAACCATCTAAAAAATCGCCACAGTTTCAGAGAAATTTTTGTTTAGTGACAGCCGACCAGAGTAGCAAAAACACGACGACGACATTCTTTAGATGCTTTTTCACTGGATGCTGTCCACGTGACTTCTTAGACAGACGCCAAAATTGCTTGTCATAAAGAAAGAATTTCAAAATTTGCTAAAAAGGTTTTTGGTTTATAAAAACAAAGGACAAGCAAAAGATCTACAGTCTATTTTTTTCTTCTTTTTCTGAACGATAAAAGTCCGTTTACATCATATATCTCACTCAGTATATACATATCTGTCTCTGTTCATATCTAAGCCTGTTAATATCTATCTATCTATCTATCTATCTATCTATCTATCTATCTATCTATCTATCTATGCAGAATACGCTTACTGCTCCCTCTCACGAGTGTCCTGTTTATGACACTAAACCATCTGATTGTGAGGCTCTAGTCTAAATCCTTTGAAGAATGTGGAAACCTCCTTTATTGCCGTTACTCCCAGGTCCACTCTGACTTGGAGTCGTAGTACCTGTTAGAGTTCCATCCATGGGTCAAACAGAATTAACCAATTATCTATCTCAGTCTATTCATATCTATCTATCTATCTATCTATCTATCTATCTATCTATCTATCTATCTATCTATCTATCTATCTATCTACATGGTACCTTCAATAAGTTTCCAGATTTTTTTGTGCAAGCATTTAAAATTGTCGTAGACTCTTGAACATTCAGTATACTATTGCTATACATCTTATGAGACCACTGACCAATTTTTATGATTTCTGGTTTAAATGAACAGCTACAGCAGCAATTGGAATACACCCTACTAAAGCCTGATTTTCACAGCTTGTGAATTCCAGAAATGCAATCTCACACTTTAGAAGAGCGATATGCAATAAAATTCTGTTTTAAACTTGGAAAAAATGCCACAGAAACTTATGGAATGCCTCAGACTGCTTTTCGACCATCTTGCATGAATCGAGCATCTGCTTTTGAGTGGCATAAGGAAGGCAGGGAGTCTGTGAAGGATGATGAGAGGTGTGGGAGGAGTAAGGAAGTCAATACACCACAGTTGATTGGCCAAACGGTTAGGGTTAGGGTTACTATGTTGAGGTTTTAAGGGAGTTCAGTAAGAAATTCCTTGGGAAGAGGCCAGCACTCTTCAAATCTGGTCAGTGGCATTTCCACCAGGACAATGCACCAGTCCACAACTCCATCCTTGTCAAAGACTATATAACTGAATGTTCCACTGTATTTTTAAAAATTGTATTTTTAATCGTCAATAATCATTTGTTTTTACAGTATTATGATATCTGGTATTTCTAATTCTAATAAAAAGCACACAGTTCTATGGTTGTAAGTATTTCGATCAAACACTAATAATTAGCAACAAATCATATGGTTTCAAGTAACTAATAATGTGAACAATTCTATCTTCAAGTAAATATTCTTAACACAAATAATTTGTGCACAATTACACGGTATAAAGTATTCCTATCAAATACAAACACTTTTCTAATAGATCTATCTGACCTATACATAGGACTGTAACTTGGGAATAATGGCAATAAAAGGGTGTTCCACACTCGTCAGTGTTCTAGAACTGGAACTTCACCACCCGTGTTTTGAATCATATCTAAGATACCCACTTTTTTAAAGGGAGATGGAAGCTTACCCCTCTGTAGATGATGCAGTCGACGTATTCAAAGCCTCACTGACATGGTGTGAGTAACAAATTGGATTTGGCCCCCACTATCTCATGAATCGAAAGAATCCAAACAGGCAGATATGGCGACCACTTGTGCTTCGAAATGTTCATGATTTGCAAATATGTGCAACTGTATGAGGTTGCTGCACATGTATCTAGGTCAAACGAAGGCTCGTTGAGAGGGTGGGGTGATCAGAGAATCAAGATGAGGAAGATCGAGTCTGGCGGCTCATATCGGTAAAAGATCAAAGGAATTGTCGATTTGCAATCTTAGCAGTGACCTAATTCTTGAAAATAATGATTCAGCAATTTTCCTTCAGAAATAGGTCGCTTGTAAATACGAGACGGGGTTTTCGATTTCAGCAAATGAAACGAGCGACTTAATAACAACAACAGCAACAACACAGACAATATCTCGACTACCCCGGAGCCCAATGGTTTCCCGTTGAAACAGCAGTCTATTTAAGAAAGAGTGAAAGATGAAGGTTACCATTTCATAGTCAATTTTTTTTATTGAGAAATTTGATGATTGGAAAATGATGTTCTACACGAATGCAGATCACGTTAAAATATTATTCCGTTGCAAATTAAGCTGCAAGTGTATGGTTCTACATATAGTGATTATATATATATATATATATATATATATATATATATATATATATATATATATATATATATATATATATATATATATCAAGTAGTAATCCAAAAGAGAATGAGTTTGGAATATTAGTATACAGAATATATGAAGGTTTGGTTTGGGTTTCTTTGTTTAATGGCATATCAACCTTCGTGGGTTATTTAATGCCAAAGCCATACTTTGAGAAGAACAGCTGTGATGCTATTTAACCCGTAGCTGGGAGGGTAAGAGGGTTCTTACCTTTCCCAAGGGTTTTTGTCCGAAAGTGAAGGTAATAGCGCGACAGGAGTTCGAACTCGTTAACTACGATTGCGCAGTCCATCGCTTTAACCATTACACCACGAGGACACTCCCAACTATATGAGGGAATCCATACCGAGAAAAACGTCTATTGTCACCTGTTGAGGCAAAGATAATGCTTCTTCGTCGAAATGAATTCATGTGACTTTAATTGTGGTTGATTTTTCTTACATTAACACACACACACACACACACAATATATATATATATATATATATATATATATATATATATATATATATATATATATATATATGATTAGATGTTATAGATATTCCCCGGTTGGAATTGACTAATAAATTTTCCGTATTTAATTGGTTCCCAAGTACTTTCGGACGCCTCTTGGGTCATCATGAGAAGGTGTGTATATTGCGAAAGTTCAATACAGTGTTGTATTTCTACTGGTGTATCTTTTAAAGAATTTAGTTCTATACAAAAAATTAGTTCAATTTGAAAGGATCGAAACAAAATAATGTAGACAAAGGATGTCTATAATATTTAATTAGATATGCCTCCTCAACGAAGAAATACTGCCTAAGTACACACACTCACACACAAATATATATATATATATATATATATATATATATATATATATATATATATATATATATATAGTGGTGTATATATATATATACATATATATATATACAGTGGTGTGTATATATATATATATATATATATATATATATATATATATATATATATATACCACGATATTTCAACTATAAAATGAAATAAAATAGAATTTTAAAAAGAGTAAAAACTAACGACTCTAAGTTTCACGTGCACAAACTTCAGATGAGCTTGTATTCACATGTCTGAAAATACATACAAGGGTCGTTTAAAAAGTTCTAAGCTCGACCCAGAAAGAAAAGTTTTGTTGCGGTAATACATCATTACCACTCCTCATAAAACTAAATCTTACACGAATATTTCTATTTACTGTTAATCATTTGTTGGCACAGAGTTAAATGGTTCGAAGTATTGTTATATATCACTAACAATTCAATTAAATATCAGTCATATGCTTATACACAGTTAGATGGTCAAACAGTTCTATTTCTAACAATTTAATTTAACATAAGTCATTTGTTGGCACACTGTTTAAATGTCAGTTTTATTTGATACATAGATGGAACACTAACAGGTAGTACCACTCCGAGTCACAGTGGACCTGAGAGTAATGGCAATGAAAGGATACTTCACATTCCCCAAAGCTCTAAGGCTGGAGCCTCGCCATTAGATAGTTTAGTGTCAAATCCGGAACACGCCAGAGATATGAGAAAACCGTCACAGTTATATCAGTCATATGATGAACCTTTGAAACAATCCCCCAGCCAGAGATCCATGGAAATGTTTTGATCGTCAAGATTCTAGCACTGCTAAGATCGGCTAGAATACTGAAAAGCATTTTGGAGAACTCAGGAGTCTCGCAATCTATCGGATTCCACTGAAGACTCTCAGCAACTACTGGTATAAAAACTTGCAAAGTTGATAATAATAATAATGATCTGTACGTTTATTAGAACCCCCCGCCCAAAAAAAAGTTTTCTTAATCGCTCAACATAATAGTTTTTACGGTGAATTGATATTTGCTTTGCTCTTCCCCTGACTCAACAAATCTGAATCACTTGAGATGAGGACCCACTTTGGAAGAGAGCCTCTGGCGCAGTGGTTGGGTGACTTAAAAGTTTTGTGATAATTTGATACGAACTAGTTTGCGGTGCGTATATTATATGACCAAAGCAGTGTGAAGGTACTCGCAGTGGCTGTTAGTATAGAGGTAGTTAGTGCGCTCACACGTTGGGCATTGCTTCATTCCGTGTGTGATTTGAGAACCGCATAGATGAACCAGTGGGAACTTATGCTTTACGGGTCCAAACGGAACCATAACGCCGCTTTTTTGTCTGAAAGATAAAGACGAAATTAATCAGAGTACCGTAACCAAATGGCCCAAGAAATTCCGTTCGGGTTGTAAGAACCTCGACGAACAAGCAAGGTCAGGAAGGTCTAAAAAGTGGATTCTAAGGCCATTCCGAGCCATAGAGACAAATGAGGCAAGTAGCACAAGGAAAATATCAGGCGAGCTCAGTATCTCACAATTCAGTATGGTTCGTCACCTTCATGAACTCGGCCAAAAATATTCGGACCAACCAGAGGGGAGGTATATATATATATATATATATAGTAAAAAGTAAAATTAGCGACCGTAGTCGAGGGCAACTAGAAGGCCCCCTTTTCGATAGCTACTACACCGAGGTGTAGGGGAGGGCGCTACTCCTTTCCCTTGATTGCTCCACTTTACCCTTGATCCGTACCTTATAATGCCGAGTGTTAACCAAGGCGGCATGAAGTAGCATTTTTTGAGTCTTTGGAATGACTCGACCCGGGATTGAACCCAGGTCTCCCGGGCCATTGGCGAACATATATGTATATACATTTATATACGTGAATTTACAAAGATGTTGTGTATGTGTGCGTGAGTATGTATATATATATATATATATATACACACACACGCGCGCGCGATATATACATACACTTACACACACATATATATATATATATATATATATATATATATATATATATATATATATATAAATTGTGCCTCCCGCTACAAAAATATTGCAAAATGTATCTGTTTTTCAGGAGTTCAATCCCTGAATTAGGCACTAGCATAAAAATTCATATACTCTAGCTCGGTCAAAGGACGCTTCTAATGGTGTAATGGTTAGCAAGCTAAACTAGCAAACATAGACGAGTGATTTCTAGTCTCATTGGGTGCCCTATTCATGCTACATCTAAGCAAAAAGCTTAGTAAATTACTCTATTTCGGTCACAAGCGACATTCCAATGAATAACTGAGAAGTTCTCATAGCATCGGATGATTAGAAACTACACGTTAAATAGAGGGTTCAATTTGAAATTCCTGGCAGAAACCTGAAGAAGATCGGAAAGTACAAAAGCGGAAATTCTGAGATTATAATAACAACCAAAGATTCTTGTCCAAATACATCAGTATTAAAAAACTAATGTAGAGACAACAGATGCGATGCGATCGATCGATTGTTCAATCGTTATATCAATCAAAGTAAAA
>OY757943.1:1648094-1665594 GCA_963585895.1 Sepioteuthis lessoniana | reverse complement strand
TGACAGGGCTGAGTTCATCGCTTGACGCCTGAGGCGCCTCAATATGAGGAATGCCGACGGGATCTTGCATTTTTTGTGAATGCCACGCGTGATTCTTGATTCTTACGCGGCTCCCCACTATAAAATAACATTGTGTCAAATGTTGGTTTGATTGGGTTAAAATATATCAACCATTGTAGATTATGTAATGTCAAATGCTCTTTATATATATATATATATATATATATATATATATATATATCAAATATAAATAATTTGGTTTGGTTTGGTTTTAAGGCATATCAACCATTGTAGGTTATACAATGCCAAGTCCTCTTTATACATCAGCATAATGGTTAGAGTGTTCGCCAAGGGTCCAGGAGACCGGGGTTCAATCACTGGTCGAGTTATACTAAAGACTCAAAAACGGTACTTGATGCCTCCTCGCTTAACACTCGGCATTACAAGATACGGATCAAGAGTAAATGGAGCAATCCAAGTAATTAAGTAGCACCTCCCCTACACTGAGATGTAGTAGCTATTGCTAAGGGTATCTTCTGGTCGCCTTTAACTACGGTCGGCGAACATATGATTTGTAAAAACATTTTGTAGATAACATTATTAAACGAGATCTTTTTTTACACATAGTTAAATGTTTCAATTATAGCGATATAACTATCACAATTTTATATCAGTCATTTGTTTGCACACAGTTTGTTCAATTCGACTCATAGATAGGACCCTATAAAATGTTACCATTTTGTGTCAGAATGGACCTGAGAGCCGTGGTAATGAAAGAATACTCCAAGAATGGAGCCTCGACGTCAGATTGTTGGAAGGGGGTCTTACTCTTCAGCAAAGATACAGTAGATGTATCCTATAACCCCAGCTTACTGGGCTAAAATCCTGACTCGGTGAGAAGTCGGTTGAATACCATTAATGGACTGTTTTAAGGCAAATCTACTTCCGGTGGACTTCAATAAAAACATCATTAATAAACAACTTGCAAATTAAAATTGAGTAATGATTGATAATCATTGAGGATATAACGTAAATGACTAAGGGAATTGGGATGCTGGTGGTGATAGACACGTGATCTCCATAATAAGATGTTCACTTAGATGCTTTTTTAGGTTTACCATAAACTTCGTTGTTTTTTATTCTTTGGACAAAACTGCCAATCCTTACTATGAAGAACCTTTTCTGATACGATAGATAATCTTCCCAAATCAAGCTGCTTCTTATCACAACTCTTTGAGACCTTTTATCTACGACAGCGAAGAACAGTGTGCACCGCGGGGGGAGGGGGGCGGCGGCGGAAATAAGCTTTCGGTGAGGCTCAAACTCAAGCTTCCTTTCTGCTTTGTAGAATCCTGTTTCTACGTACAACCTACTTTGGGTTTTTTTCCCAAGTTTCTTTGTCATTGTTCCAAGGGATTCAGTTATGATTTCTATCATGGTTGATTTCATCTTTTATAACTTTTCTAGGTCTCTAGCAAGGTCCTGGTATTTCTCTTAATTTTTTGCTTTCCTTAAACTTCGTTTTTGCTTGGTTTGATTGTGTTTTATGGCATATCAGCCCCCCCCAGGATTATAATTTAATGTCAAATATGTATATATATATATATATATATATATATATATGTGTGTGTGTGTGTGTGTGTGTGTGTGTGTGTGTGTGTGTGTGTGTGTGTGTGAGATTCGAAAGCGAATAGTTTGTCGGTCACATTATTTTTTAACGAGACAGAGCTCATTTGTTTGTTAAATGGTTTCAAGTATAGTATATAATTAGATATTTCAATCTGACCTATAGAAAAGACCCTAGATTGACTGCATCTTTACAGAGGGGTAAGACTCCCTCCCACAACGGTATGACACTAAACAATCTGATGATAAGGCTTCAGTAATGCAGGAGCTTTGGGGAATGCGGAGTGTCCCTTAAATGCCAACGCTCCCAGTTCCACTCTGAGTCGCAGTGGTAGCACCTGACAGGGTCTTATCTATGGGTCAAATAAAACTAAACTGTTTAATTACTCTAAACTGAATTATTTGAAATAGAACTGTTTTGACACTTAACTGTCTGTACGAAAACTATACTTATATAAAACTGAATTGTTTGAAACTTTTATCAAAATGACAATTCGGCGTTAAATGACCTGATAATGGTTGACGCGCCGTAAAACAGAACAACCAACCAACAAACCATTCGGGTCAGAATGGACCAGGGATTAATGGTAATGAACGGGTACTCCACATTCCCCAAACTCCAAAACTACTGCTTCACTATCAGATGTAGTTTAATGTCATCCTGGGGACATTTAACTCAACTAGTTGACAAATTCTTTTCTTTTTGTTAAAATTAGGTCTGGATTGGATCTAATTTTTACAGAAGTCTGAGAGACGGCAGGTGTCCCCAAGTGTCCAGGACTTTTTAAATAGTATTGCGGTCAGTATGATCTCGCGTCTTCTGATCTCCAGTTCTCTAAATCTCTTTTCTCAGTCTTTGGGAATCGTTCCAAGAGCACCAACTATAATTGCTATTCATGTCACTTTCTTCCTTATTTTATATATTTTTTCGTTCTTATATTTTATATAGATTTTCTTTTTTTCTATTATATTTTTTCTTTCTCTAACATATTCTTTGTTTTCTTTTTAACTGTTCTTTCTTTTTCTTACTTCCTTTCTTTTTTTTTTCTTATTCTTTGTATATTTTTCTTCATTATCATTTATTTTTCATTCATTTGTTGTTGTTCTTTTTTTCTTTCATCTCAACTCTTTCTACATATTTGATTCTTTTTTTTACTTTCATTATTTTTTAGCCCATATTGTCTATGTATACCTTCTCTCACTCCTTCCTTTAATCTTTCGTAGCCTTTTTCTTCTTTCATAAAAGATTTTCTTTATTTGTTCTTCACTTCCATTTTTCTTCAGCATTTTCTTTCCTTCCTTCAATTTACTCCTTCATTTCTCGCCGATTTCTTTTTTTTTTTCATTTTATTTATTTTTTCCATTTTTCTTCAGCATTTTCCTTCCTTCAATTTACTCCTTCATTTCTCTTTTTTCCATTTTATTTGTTTTAATTCCATTTTAAATATTATTCACTTGTTTTCGTTATCTCTCATTCTTTTTCACTAACTCGTCATCATTCCCAAAATCATTCGCTGCTTTATTTGGCTAATTACTTTATATTTTCCTTCTTTCATCTTATTCGCATTTTTTTTCATTCACTGTTTCTGTCTTTTCCCTTTCAACCCTTTTGTCCTCTCGTTTATCTACTTTTTGCTTCATTTCTTCAAAAGACAGCGACTTTGGTTTTAGCTTCATGTTTTCTCATTTTCTTTCACTTCCCTTTATGAAGTTTCTTTAGTGTGCGTCTTTGTTCTCCAACCCGGGACACATAACAAAATAATACGCCTCTCTATTCATGTTTCTACCGAGAACCACGCATGAAACATATCACTCAACACAACAGCGCGTATATAGGACTTTACGACGGACCGACCAACCATCTAACCCTACCACCTCTCACCTTCTCGTTATGTAAACAACAAAAAAAGCAGGATAGACTCTTCCGATGGCTCCAAATATCGTTTTGTGCAGACCAGAAAGAAAGAATATTCTAATTTCGAAACGAGGCCAAAAAAAAAAAAAAAAATTTTTTTTCCCTTCTTTGCAGCGAGCTTAAACGTCTGCAGTTTTCAAGGTAATGCTTCGTTTAACCAAGCATTACATTGAAAAATATGCAGGAGAGAAGATAATAATAAGAATAATAAAAATAATAATAAAAGTGAAAAGACGGATAAATATCTAGACCTTGCCAGAGAACTAAAAAAAAAACAAAACTAAGGAACATGAAAGTGACGGTGATGCCAATAGTAATCAGTGCTCTCGGAACAATCCTCTAAGGCTTGGTAAAAAAAACTAGAAGACTTAGAAATCAGAGGACATGTGGAGACCACCCAGACTACTGCATTATTATTAAGATCAGCTAGAATACTGAGAAGAGTCCTGGAGACTTAAGGAGATTAATTGTCATTAAAACTCCAGTGAAAAACCAACGTCTAACGCTGATGTGAAAACTCATCATAATGATAAAATGAAAATTGATTATATCCAACAGGATCGTAAGTGTAGGTTATGTGAAAAAAGAGCAAACGAGTTAAAGGAAGTACAAAACAAGGCGCGACTTGGTGTGAAAGGTGATCCATTAGGAACTGCGCAAGAGATTAAGATTTGACCATACTACAAAATGGTACATGAACAAATTGGAATACGTCCCAAAGAATGAGATTTCTGGGTTTTGAAATACAAACGGATGATTTAATCTGGGCTTGAAACCAAACCTACCATTGATCAAAAAATAATCAAATCTAGTGAATTTTGCCGTCTCGGTGGCCACAGAGTGAAAATAAAAGAAGGAGAAAAATGGACTAATATTAGGACCGTGCAAGAGGGCTAAAAAACAAACTGTGGAAGATGAGAGTGACGGTGATACTAATTATAATTGGCGCTTGGAACAATCCCAGAAGACTTGGAAAAAAGACTGAAGTTACTGGAAATCAGAAGAAGGGACCATCCAGATCACAGCATGGTTAAGATCGGCTAGAATACTCAGAAGAGTTCTGGAGACCTGAGGAGACTTGCTGTCACTTAGACTTCAGTGAAAAGCCACCAGCTTACGCTGGTGTAAAAAATTCGCAAAAAAATAAAATAAGGTATAAACACCAACCAGAACTAATAGCAGAAACCATAGAAGTAAGTATTCTGAGGGATTTTGATATCCAAACTGATAGAAAGCTAAAAAACCTAAAACCAGGTTTAGTAGTTAAGGGCTATAAAAGAAAAATACACCCAACTAATATGTCAGTCAAAGAGTATATTAAAATAAGCATGAATTCATCTGACTTCCTACTAAGGTAAGTCTGACACAAGATTATGTACGAATCGAGACTCATGCCTGGCCATCACAAAAAATGCTTGGTTTCCTCGGTATTCTCCTTTAGGGGCGCCTGAAGAATCAAGCGATAAAATCAGCCGCTGGGGACCTGGCGATCAACTTGATATCATAGATCGGCGCGAACCCCAGGTGAGCACTGGATGTATTGGCTAATTATCAGGCAAAGAGTTCGATACAATGAGTAAATACAAGAATCTGGAAATAGAAATTGAACAAAAATGCAGCACCTGAAAATTACCACAGTGCCGGCAATAGTGAGAGCCCTGGATATACCCAAGAAAGGGGCAGATAAACAGTTTAAGATACTTGGCAGTTGCAGGATATAAGACACACACACACACACACACACACACACACACACACACACACACACACACACACACACACACACAATGCACTTTGCGTAACTGCTTATCTCCTTCGGAGAGTAGAATTAATATGACTGAAAAATATCGCCTAAAGATGGCATCAAACAACAAATTCATAGAAAATTATTATGACTACCTTCCCTCACGCTATGTCTTGGGTAAAGACATGGTGTAGGATTGTAAGAAAACAAAAGTAAAACTGAAAATCAACAATAATGATATGACAACGAAAAAGAAGACAGAAGAAAAAAAAGTTGAATGAGAAGATAGGGTAACTAAGAAGGTGGGGAATGATAATAAATTGTAATCGGTGCGCTCGATTGATAAAGGGACTGGAAGAATTGGAAATAAGAACATGAGTGGAGGCCATCTAATGAGGACAGCACTGATAAGATCGGCCAGAATACTGAGAAGAGTCCTGGAGACTTGCTGTCACTTAAACTAGAAGGAGAAGACGAAGAAGGATCTCATCGTCATAATAATAATCACGACAATAACGAAAATGACTAAGAGAAGAAAAAATATGTAAAATGAGATGAAAGTATCAAAGAAGGAGACTAAAACAACAACAACAACAACAAATAATAATAATAATAATAATAATAATAATAATAATTATGAAAAACTATATATTTGCGGAAAATATGATAAATCTATCCCTTGGAACAGTGTTAGATTGCAACTCCAGATTTGTCCAAAGGGTTTACTTTCAAATCCTTTCCCATTATAAATTGGTACGACCACATGACAATGAAGTCTTGGATTCAGTGCTTTCCTTCTCCTAGACTAGTCGCCACCCAAGGCTTAAGAGAACAACTACTTTTGCTATTTCATCCAAAGCTGGAAAGGGATGGGAAAGAGACAGAATCGCGGAGGTAATAGTGAAGAAAAAAAAATACGGCTTCGTCGGAATTTGAACTCAGCCCAGCGACTCCATTTTCCGCACTGTTGAATCTCAGGCCACCCACACCTTACCAAATATAATTTACAAGTTATAAGCAAATTGTGTTATTGGAATCAGCAGACCGAATCGGTACCTTTAGAAAAGAGATGTTCCTGATTGCCAGCCGTGTCCGCACAGGTGGTGGGGGAGGGGGCACATTGAAAACATGAAGAAGAAAAAGGCTCGTAACGGGACATGTAGTAGCTAAGCCGGTATTCGTTGTCGCTCTACGATTTGATGAGATATGCCGATAAAGAACACGAACATCTCATGTTAGCGATTTGTTTTGGTTCGAAAGCGTCTGCATTTTTATTGGCCGAGATTGTGAGAGCAAAATATTTCTCAGACAATGTACGTTTAAAGAAATACTTGTACTTTGTCGTTGAACTCCTTACGAATATTCCTGTATAATGCGCACTTTTAATGCATATTAAAGTCAAAAAATTTAAGTTGCATATTATACATTACCATATTTACCCAACCCCTCCGTTCGGGCAGGATATGACACAAGGTCAATTTTTAAGCGAAGTTTAACAGGTTTGAATTCAGAGTTTTCCTTCTCCTAGACTAGTTGCCTCATCAAGGCTGAAGAACCTAGTCTGCCCTACTATTTACCCATAGCTGGAGGGAGAATAATTGGATTCATACCTTTCACAAGGGCATTAGTGCTATGTGAAATGCAATTAGTCTCGTCCAGGATTTGAACTCGTGTCCATTTCCTACGACGATAACCATTACACCACGGGCATCTCCTACATTATACATTACTAAATATAAATTTTTTATCTCCATATTCAGGACGGTATGACCGAATGAATGTTATATCTATGATCCAAAGTAAGTAACGTCAAATAAGCACTTTTGTTTTGGAGTTAAAAATCAGTCACTATCAATGGCTTGCACGAGGAAAACACTTAACACAACTGGTGCTACTTTGCATGAGCATTTGAGTTTGAATGCAAATCGCTTGCTGAAAAAAAAATGAGGGGGTATTTATCAAACCCAGGGTAAATAGAGTCGGTTTGGTTTCAATGGCATATCAACCTTTGTAGGTTATTTAATGCCAAAGCCATTCTCCTAGAAGAACAGTAGTAATTTACGAAGGTCTTTACTTCGATTTAGCACAAGGCCAAATGAATGGGGCACCCAATGAGACTCGAACTCACTCGTGTAGGTTTGCTAGTCTAACTTGCTAACCATTACACCACCAGAGGTGCCCACTCTTCAACCCATAGCTGGGAGAATAAGGAGGTTCATACCTTTCCCAAGGGTATTTGTCCGAAAGTGAACGTAATAGCGTGACTGGAGTACGAACTCGCTTACTACGATTCCGCAGTCGATCGCTTTAACCCTTACACCACGAGGACACCCCCTAAATAGAGTTGAGAATGAAGTAATTTAACAAACTCTTTGCTTCGATTTGGCACAAGGCCGAATGCATGGGGCACCCAATGAGACTCGAACTCACTCGTGTCGGTTTGATAACCGTTACACCACCAGAGGTGCCCAAATAGAGTCGAGAATGAAGCAATTAGTTTACTTGGGAGCAAATAATTAAAGGGAGGAAAAGCAGGGAAACATGTACATGCCTTCAAAAAAGGCGGGAAGAATGCACCATTAACACTAACAGTTAAAATAATCAAAAGCCAAGGATAGGGTAGGGGGAGTAGCAGACGACCTTCCCACCCCTCATTTTTTTTTATAACAGACTTGTTCTACTTTTGCCGGGTCAAAGTGGCGGTCGAGATTTTATAGGCATAGTTTTACGACTGCAACAACTCAAACTGGAAGGATTTGTAGGGTTTCACGCTGGCTTAGGTTTTTTTTATTTATTATTAGTCAGTGGGCAATATAACAAGAAATAAAGAATGTTTTTTTGCAATACAAGACTGGAAAAATGTTATTGTAAGAAAATATATATCTTCGAAGATTAGACGCGTGAATTCGGGACGTTTGTTTGTGTGTGTGTGTGTGTGTGTGTGTGTGTGTGTGTGTGTGTGTGTGTGTGTGTGTGTGCATTCTTTCTTCCCGATTGCGGACAATATAAAAATCGCTGAAAGATTTTAAAAAGAAGAATTAGAAATAGAATTTTACTATAGAAAAGGATTGGAAAAGGGACGTTACAATAGGGATGCATTGAAAGGGAATGTTTATCATAGAAATGCATTGGAAAAGGGATTTTTATTATAAGAATGCAATGGAAAGGGGATTTTATTATACGAATGCAACGGAAAGGGGGTTTTATTATAGGAATGCAACGGAAAGGAGGTTTTATTATAGTAATTTTACTATAGAAATGAATTAAAAGGAGAATTTCACTATATGAACGCATATTTAGAAAATGTATTTTAAGATAGAAATGCACTAGAAAGGAGATTTTAGTATTTAAATAATAATTCATTTTGAATTTAGTATAACTAATTTAGTTTATCAGTCATTCTTTCAGATGGAATTGTAAAATTCTCACAGGATTATTAATCAGTCTATATAAAAAACAAAAATGTTTAAATCAATAAATCGCAAATCTTAACTGTTAAACTTACTTAAGCTTAAAATAACACGGCAAGCGTTGACATGTCATAAATCTAACCAACCAACCAACCAACGAAACCTATTTATCTATCTACCTACCTTCTCCTTTCAAAGTCACGGCCCACCTCTTTTAACAGGTAATTATAAAAAATGCATTGGCTTGTGCGCTTCATTATCATTTGTGCTTGCTTATTTTCGTGGCATACCAGTAACAAGATTATCAGAGCTGTGTTTGACTCCTCAAAACAAGATAGTGAAAGTGTTTCAGTTGATCATACCCAAATAAAACATCTACACGCTCCGGTGAGTCAAAAGTTTTACAATATTTTGGCAGTGCGTGCAAGTTTGCGGCGTGTATATCATGTGACCAAAGTTGTTAAAGACGTCATGGAAGGTACCTGTTGTAATCGACAGTATCATGGTAGTTGGTGCGCTGACACGTTGTGCATTGTGTGTGTGTGTGTGGGTGTGATTTGAAAGCTACACTGATGAAAGTGAAACGTAGTCTAATTCAGGAATTTATGTGTTACGAGTTCGAACCGGATCAAAACGCCGCGGAAGCAGGCAAAAATATTTTGCTGTGCGAAAAGCAAAGGTGCGGTTGATTGCAGTAGAATAATCAGATGGTTAAAGAAAAATTTTGCTCGAGTTGCAAGAAAATCGACGACCAGGCATGGTCAGGTAGGCCTAAAATCGCGGATTCCGAGGCCGTGCTCCAAGTCACCGTGGCAAATCAGGTGAGTAAAACTCAGAGAGTATCAGGCGATCTCGGCATCTCACGGTCCAGTGGGATTCGTTATGTTCACGACCTCGGCAGATCCACTGAGAAGCACTCACAGCGTATCAGGCGAGCTCGACATCTAACAATCCAATGTGGTTCGTTATCTTCACGACCTCAGCAAAAGCATCTGGAACCGCCGAAAAGTGCCTCACGTACTAGTAAAATATTGCAAAACTTTTGACTCACTTAGATATCTACTCAAGATTTCATCTTGCCAATAATAAAAAGAAGATTGTGTAGCGCTTACCGAGACAGATGAGTGGACGTTGTAATTGGCAAGGTTAAATCCACATTTCTTTTTATTGATTTGTTCTTGAAGAGCTCGGCTGAATTTTCCACTCATCAAAATACATTGTTGATCTGGAAAGAAAAAAGAAAAGAGGAAAAGAGGTGAAAAAGTTTTGATTTATTTTGGAGTAGAAATACTTTTAGGACCAATTACGGAAGGTTTTTTAGGAAAGAAAAAGGATAAGAAAAGATCTTACAAAGAGAAGGGGGCTAAAGAGAAAGCGAGGGAAAAGCGTTAAGAAGTGAGTAAGAGAATGGGTTTATAGAGAAGAGAAAAGTTGTTAGAGAGTGGGAAAGAGAGAGAGAGAGAGATAGATAGATAGATAGAGAGAGAGAGAGAGAGATAGGGGGCAGAGGTTAATAAGAAGGTGAAAGAAAGAAAGCAAGCAAGAGAATGGGTTTACAGAGAAGAGAAAAGTTGTAAGAGAGAGAGAGAGAGAGAGGGGGGGGGTGAGAAAGAAGGTGAAATAAAGAAAGCAAGTGAGAGAAAGGTTTTAGAGAGGGGAAAATATGTGTGTGTGTGTGCGCGCGCGAGAGAGAAAGAGAGAGACAGAGAGAGAGAGAGAGAGAGAGAGTGTATATATATATATATATATATATTGGATCATTTGAAAATGTCTCCGGCGAAATCCTTGTTCTCAACTGTCTTAATACAAAAAAACATACAAAAATAAGATAAAACAAAAACAAACAGGGAAATCTTTTTACATACATGATACTAGTGCATAATTAGACGTCAGCAGGGCACTAGAATACGTTGACTGTTTAACTTGCAGAGGTGTAAGACTCCCAGAAAAAAAAGAGACATCCAATGTATAAGACTAAACTGCATCATATGGTGAGGCTACAGTTCTTGAGCTCCGGGAAGCGTGGAGTATCATTTCATTGCCATTACTCCCAAGTCCACACTTATTCGGAGAGGTAGTACCTGTTAGGGTCCCATCTAGGGGTCAAATAGATTTTTTAAGTATTCATATTCGATAGGACCGTGCGCCAACAAAAATCTCTTAAAAAATCATCAACACAATACATATAAATATGAACATTCAAAGAACACGATCCTCTGACTTCTATGCATAAAATGACCTTACATGGGTTGACGTGCCGTTAAAATCAATTAATCAATCAACATAACAATATCCCTTTTGACTTTCTCCACAAGAAATGATAGAATCTTGAAATGTTTTTTTTTACTTTTTATGAAAAATTGTTTGATATGCAAATACTTGGTCATCACAATGATGTTGTTTTAGCATAGTGTGGCACAAGGCCAAAAAATGATTGGTCTGATTTTAAGGCATATCAACCATTGTAGGTTATTTAACGCCAAATCCATTTTTATACATATAAGCAGTTTTTAGTTGTCTGAATTTCTGAGACGAAGTTTGATGATTTTTTATCATTAAGGGTTTCCGGGCTGTTGTTTTCATCTTTATTGTTATTTCCACAACGTTTCGGTCGATATGTCCACCGGCCTTCTTCAGGTGCTTGACGAACTCGGAAACCTACACAGAACTTCGAATTATATCCTTTATTGAATCCATAGGGGTCGCCTGTTCTGATTTCTTTAACAATAACCGGGTACAAGTTTTAAGTATTCCTGTATTGTTACTCGCCTGCAGTCAGGATTGAACCTGCAACCTCCAGATGATTGTCTCTTTAGAAGCTTAGGGAACCAACGCCTATAACTGCTGGACATATCGGCCGAAACGTTGTGGAAATAACAATAAAGATGAAGACAATAGTCCGAAAACCCTTAATGATAAAAATAAACAGTCCTATTTCAAACAATTCTATTTAGCATAAGTACGCAGTTTAGTTCTATTTGATCCATAGATAGGACCCTATCAGGTGCTACCACTCCGGGCCAGAGTGGACCAGGGAGTGATGGCAATAAAGAGGTACTCCGCATTCCCCAAAGCTCCAGCATTACTGGAATCTCACCATCAGATTGTTTAGAGTTATATCCAGGACACTCGTTTGAGGACTCTTACCTCTCAGAAGAGATGCAGTTGGTGTATTCAACTGGGCCACCAAATGAGATAAATAGCGGTGATCGAACTACAAAATTAGTATGTTAATCCTTGTATTATGGTATTTATTTACCCAACCCCTCCACCAAGATAACTTTTGAAGTTTACCTGGTTTGAATTCAAGTTTAAAGAGTTAATCTGTCATACCCATAGCTAGGGGGAAAGAATAGTTGGATTCATATCTTTCCCAAGTGTATGATATATTTTTAGGTTTCCACCGAGTTAAAATAGACCCAGGGTCGTTTTTATTGCGGAGTGTCACGCAAGAATCAATTAATTCAGCTCTTACCCCTTTTTCGACAAGAGGGCAGGTGTTGTCTGAGAAGACCCCCCACCTCTGGAACCAAGCGAATAGCCTTCCCTTAACTCACCTGATGCGTACACCAGATTCCTAAGGTTATTAGCGCTACGTAAAATGCGTATAGTTTCGTCAAGGATTTGAACTCACGTATTCACCACGAACGCCTCTGTGGCAGGCGCCGATGGACAACTCTTTGACATGCCCAACACAAACTGACAAGATCGGGGCGTGAACGGGTTAATACTGGTCGAAGTGATAATCGAAACGAGGTGGGGAGGAGTAGAAAAAAGTATTGGCGGGACATGAAAGAAAAATACAAAAGGAATATTGATCACGTAAAGAGTAGACTTGTATAAAGGTACAATTGAAATGGTCTTCTCATCTGTGCGAGCGACTAGCCAATCAGCTGTCGACGTCTGCTGGTTCTTTCAATAGATCAGAGGCGATCAGGGCTGGTGGCGAGGAAAGGGTCTGGATGGGCACCGGAGCGGGTATGGTGATCGATCGAGGAAAGGCAAATTAGACAAAGGCAAAAACTCAAGGGTAGAATCGTCAGAGAACGTTGGTTGGGCTTGGGGAGAGGGTAGACGCCGGAGAAGAAGAGGAGGGGAAAAAAATAAAGAAAATTATGGACAGGAAAGAATTAGAGGGAAAGGATAAAGACAGAAAGAGAGAGAGAGAGAGAGAGAGAGAGAAAAGGAAACGGAGTGCTTGAGAATACAGAGACAGAGAGGAAGGAGAAAGGAAAAAGAGAGAAAACAGAGATAAAGAAAGGGGGGAAAAGAGAAAAATTAGGAGGTAGAAAGAAAACAGATGAGAGAGAGAGAGAGAGAGAGAGAGAGAAAGAGAAAGAGAGAGTGACAAACAAGAGAGACAAAAAAGAGACAAGACCTAGAGGAAAAGAAAACGGAGTGAAAACGAATGCAGAGAGAGACAGAGACAGTGAGAGAAAGAGAGAGAGAGGGGGGGAGAGAAAACAGAAAAAAGAAAGGGAAAAAAGACAAAAATTCGAAGTAAGAAAGAAAACAGATAAGAGAGAGAGAGAGAAAGAGAGAGAGAAGACAGAAAAAAAACACAAATCGAGAAAAATTAGGAAAAAGAAAAAAACACACAGAGAGAGAGAGAGAGAGAGAGAGAGAGAGAGAGAGAGAGAGAGAGAGAGAGAGAGAGAGAGAGATTAGTTTGGGAGTAAAAAGAAAATTGGGAAATAACACTTTTCTGCCCAGGAGCAAGAAAAGGTAAATATTTTGATTCACCGTGTAATCGTTCGATACCAAGCAATAGGCCACAAACAGACAGGTGTGATCACTAAAAGGCATGAACAACAAAAACAATAATAATAATAATAATAATCTTAACTATTAATATGGTGGGTTTTATGAGACGTGTAGGCACTTGATTCACAGTAAAAACTACAAATTACTGTCACTATCACTGGTTCCGTAAACTGGTTTGGTCGTTAGGGTGCCACTCATGAAGCATGTCTTTGGCAAGATTCTTGCCTGGTGGAACCCATCCCTCTCTACAGTTCTAAACACTCAAAAGCAAAAACAAAATTATTCTGTAATATTACTATCATCATCATCATCATAATCATTTTCAAGGCGGGCCGACAGCATAGATTCCGTTGATTTTCTCGGGCCATCCGCCTCTATAATCTTGGTAAATCCTCTAAGTGACATCTAGGATATGCACAGAACTGATGAACCTAAGTTTTTGTAAGTCGACAAATACTGGTGTGTCCATGTGTAGGAGTCCATTAGAGAACATCGCTTGTGAGTTCGTCCTTACTTCCGTAGTGACCAGGATATTTTACTAGTCTTATTTGGTTTGTGAGATAGGAAACAAATGGCCAAACAGCTACGGCTTTGGAAGGTGCTGCTTCAACGATTTGTTCAAAACAGCACGTAACATTCTTGTTTACTTCCTATTTATCTAGCTCCTGGATATATTCATTCTCACTTGCCATCCGCCCCAATTAGTCATCACTCAAAACAAGTTTTTGCTCGTCAACCAACACTGGTGCGTCTATATGTCTTGCATCTTACTAAGTTTGGTTTGAGTTTGGACTCTGTCGCTGATTTTTTTTTTTTTTTTTGAACCAGACCTCTTATTTCAGCGGAACACATCCCTTAGTGACCTGAAAAAAGGCCGATTTGGTTTGAATGTCTGGTCTGAATTTGAGACATAATTATCTTTCGGTGTCTATTTTTTTCATCAATAGACTTCACTCTTGTGGATAAGTAGCAGTAGTTTCCTGGCTGAACTATTTGACCCTGGCCATTGACTTATGAGCCTCTTCCGACCAGTATCAATGGAAACATGTTGACCGGTTTTTGGATTTATCCGCCTTGATTCACATTCACCATGCTGCAATCCCATAAATATATGCTATACGCTTGTACGACTCGTATAAAACCTTATCCACTCCGAGAATCTGATATCAAGTGACAAGCTGAGGCAATATGACTGAATAATTATGGAGGTCGCGCGTTTTATTGCCACAGAGTCATACATTTCCTGTTCTATATTTGTAAGGTTTTGATCATGAGAATTTTCCTTCTTAAAAGAAAAAATTAAGTTTAATGTAGAAAATAATGTCCCAAAGATGATATTATCTAATGTCATGTAATGGGGTAACCCCATCATTTCTCTCTCTCTCTCTGTGTCTCTCTGTCCATATATGACTCCCTGTCATTCTATCTAATCATATCAGTCTCCCCATCTCTCTCCCACTCTCTTTCCCTCAATATATCTCTATCCCAACTTCCTTCATATCTGTCTTATTCTTTCTCTCTCTATTCCAATTCTCTTTCTTTCCCTCTATCTATATTTGTCTGTCTGTCCATATCTATCTAAATCTTACCTCTTTTCTCTCTCTCTCTCTCTCTCTCTCTCTCTCACAAATATCTATATCTCGCTTTCTCTCTTTGTGTCTATACAACCGCGCTCAATATAAGTCAATCTAAACCACCTCCTTTTCTCTCTTTCTATCGCCTAACCTGTCTGTCTGCTTATCTGTCTGTATGTCTCTCTCTCTCTCTCTCTATATATATATATATATATATCCATCCTATTTCTCTCTCTTTCTATCGCTACTTCTCTCTTTCCCTTTCTTTTTGTTTCCTATCTTCTTTTACATTTGACTCCTCCGTCTTTTTCCCAGCATCTCTTCCTCTCCTTTCTTTTCAAATTATTCGCTTTTCTTTTTTCTTTTTTGTTTACTTTAATAATACCTCGTGTTACCATAACAACGGGATTTCTCATTACCATATAGTGAGACCAGGTCGTGTTACCAATAAATATGAATGAAATCACATTGTAGTTAGTATAGATGTATACGATTTATATATAAAATATTTATATACTAAATTATATTTTTTCCGATAAAGAGTAACATTATAACGAATGTTTCATTAATATTTTACTTATGTACGTTACCAGTCCTTAATACGCTGGGGAGGTGGAGACTTGTCAGTTTTCGAGATCAAAGAGTTTCAGTGACGATGGGTAGAGGATGGGTAATTATTATATTTATTCTGAAAGCCAGCTTTTATAATTGAGTGGTTTTAAAGGTATGCCAAATAGTCTAGGGTTATTTTATACCTAAAAGTTAGGGAAGCGCATTCATTGTACGTTCATATTTATATCTTTAGTATAGTTCTTTCTTAAGAGATTTTTTTTTTTTGGATACAGTTATATGATATTTAGGAGGTGCCCGTGGTGTAATGATTATCGTCGTAGGGAATGGACACGGCGACACGAGTTCAAATCCTGGACGAGACTGATTACATTTCACATAGCGCTAATACCCTTGGGAAAGGTATGAATCCAATAACTCTCCCTCCAGCTATGGGTAAATAGTAGGACAGACTAGGTTCTTCAGCCTTGGTGAGGCAACTAGTCTAAGAGAAGGAAAACTGAATTCAAACCTGTTAAACTCGGCCTAAAAATTGACCTTGTGTCATATCCTGCCCGAGCGGAGGGGTTGGTAAATATGGTTATATGATATCTAGTATTCTTACCTAATACAAATAATTTGCACACACTTGTATAGTTTCAAGTATTCTAATCTAATACAAACAATTATATGGTTTCAAGTAATTATTTCTATATAACGATAGTCATTTGTTTGAAAGTAGTTATATAGTTTTGATTTGGTTTGATTACATTGTTTAATGGCATATTAACCTTCGTGGGTTATTTAATGCTAAAGCCATACTTCTATAAGAACTATAGTGGTACTATTTAGCTCATAGCTTGGGGATAAGAGGGTTAATGCCTTTTCCAAGGGTATTAGTCCGAAAGTGAACCTAATAGTGTGACTGGAGTTCGAACTCGTTTACTACGATGTTGCAGTTCAGCACATTAGCCACTACGCTAAGAGGACTACCTTTTCTGATTAACTGTTTTCGGTTAACCAATAATTATAATCCTTAATAAACAATTATAGCCTGGAATAACTACTTTTAATTTCAGTTCTATGGCATGCAGTATTCCTAAAACAAATAATTTCGAAACAGATCTTATTGACCCACAGATGGGACCCAAACATATTCTACCACTCTGGGTCAGAGTGGTCCTGGGAGTAATAGAAATGAAGGGTATTGCGAAGGTCTTCAGAACTGGAGTTTCACTATCGAATGCAATTTAATATCATACCCAAGATACCTCCTTTTTACGTCGAGGTGGGGTCTTAACCACCCTGCAGGCGATATATAATGTACAGATATCTTTCTTAAGAATTCTTTTTCGACGCCTGAAAATGTTTTTTTTTGGTGGGGGGGCGGATTGAAGGCTATGTCAGGATAAATTTGACTATTCTTTCATTGGTCAAGAATTCACTAAACCCCCCTACCGCCAAAAGTAATTTGCTGTCATCTCGTTACGGGAGGCAGATCCGAGTAAGTGAATAAGGACCTAATAATTTTCAAATAAAGCTATCAAATGCATATATGAAACCCTAGCAACAAGGACTCTGGGTCAGTAATGTTAACGAAGAGGGTAGCTTCACCCCCACACAAATTCCAGAAGCCGGTTGGGTTTATGACACATCAAACATTGTAGGTTATTTAATGCAGAATCTTATTTATACATATATATGTTAGGAAGTAGTGTCTCAGCAACTGAGACATACATCAGCACGCGACCAGCAAAGGTATAGACAGACCGATAAAATGAAACGCAGCAGTCATGTCGATACTGTTAAATGGATGCACTAGATGGACGCTAACTAAACGTATGGAGTAAAAGCTTGACGACAACAACACAAGAATGCTGCGAGCAATATTGAACAAGGCAACATCCAACAAAGCAGC